>LPNX011011230.1:252325-412600 GCA_001517045.1 Pseudotsuga menziesii
CGTTGCTGGGTACATAGGATAGAATGCGTTTTTGCTGGAATATACAGATGGGGTTCTTCTGGAGAGTAACCCCGTAAATGGAAGATATCTGAAGCATTACCTGTCCTGAAGGGGAAGGTAAAATTTGTATCATAGATTGTATATACTTGTTTTTCTTTACAAGTAAACATGAATGGTAAGCCGAGTGCATTTGAAGCTCGCAGTGAAATCCCTAAGATCTAGGAGGCCTACCGTTCATTTCCTAAAATATATAAAAATGATATATTTACAAAAGACAAAAGATGGGTTTTTGAGAGTTATTATGCAAAATCAAAGAACAGGCACCTGGTCTACGAGTTCTTTGATACCTCGCAAGGAGGATATCATCCCCGGATGGAGCCAGCTGTTAACACCATCATTTATCACAGAGGATAATAAACCATGGTGGAGAAAGAAAAATAATGGTTGTTTGGATACTTTGGTTAAAAGATATATAGTAAAAATGGGACTATAGGCAAAATGCGATTAAGTCACCGAAGATCCTAAGCCGCGATGGAAGAAGGAAGAAAATCGATGGCTGATATTCTCTCTGCTCCTCAGAGATGCAAGGAAGATAAAGGTTTGACCGGGCGTTTATCAGGCACACAGATCAGTGGCCATCAAGTTGTCTCACGTAGATCCACGGTCTATATCCAATCTGCTTCGTGAAGTTGCATCCTGGTTAAAACGACACAATCCGGCGGAATCGAGTACATACTACTCGATCCAATGGCGGAGAGGTGAAGTCAGATTGCATCTACGGTTAAGATGGATTCCGGAACCAGAACCTGCACGACCGATAAACCTAAAGTGCCCAGCGGAATGGGTTATCCAGCGATCAATCTAACGGTGGAAAATCAAAGTGAATCTAATCAACGGCTATCATGATTTCCGGAGAATGAACTAGCGCGGTGGATAATTCCGAAGTGCTCAGTGGAATTTGGTATGTGGCATATGATCTGATGGTGGAAAGCTGAAGGCATATCACATCAATGGCTGAGGATGATTTTGGGGATCAAAGCTGCATGACGGTTAAAGTGACGGAGCCCAGCAGAATTCGTTACGTGTCACCCGATCCAACGGCTCATGATAAAAGGCGATATCATCGACGGTGGGAGATCATTCCGGGATGGAGACCGGCACGTCGTATATCACCAAGGCACTTGGCGGAACAGGGTACATGGCACACGATCCAAAGGCCATAAATTAAAGAGAAATCAGATCTAGGGTCTTAAATGAAGCCAAAAAATAGAAGTGCACGGCAGTTAAGAGTGAATGGTGGTTGCGGAAAATGAATGTTGTCCACGTGGCGAATTGTGTGGTCCTATAAAGGCAGGGTTGACTTCTCCAATGATTATTTTATTTGCTCGGGACCTAGCGAAAAGGACCTGGCAATTTGGGAGCTTCCATTTGTCAGTACCAGGCACATTCCGAACACACGCCTCCACAGTAAGCCAAGTAGGACTTTAACCCTGTAACTCCTTCGTCCAATTACCATTATAAATTAAGCAATGGACCAAGGGAGAGAGGTTCATGTGTCTGGTCAGGTCGCGGATGACAGAGAGGAATTTTTAGTAGATAGACACAGGGGCGTGTGCGACCCCTTCCTATCCACAAGGAGCGTGTCCGGCAGCAAAGAGAAATTGTGGTCTTATTATTCACAGGGGAATGACGTTCTAAATGTATGCAAGTATTTTTTGTACCATTTCTCCCTTGAGCAAACCCTCCACTTCCCTGAATTTGTCGAGTGGTGCGCGGTGAATTATTCTCCCTCTCAGAGGATTATTGTGAGTCGGTCCGCGTTGAAAATACTGTGTAAAATTGATGCTTTGGTCGTCAGGGAAAACCTTAGTCTGCCCAAAAATTACCCTGTAAATCATGAGTCTGTAAATGAATCTGTCCTTGCTGAGTTTTTCAAAAATTGTGAAAGTGAAAGTCGCTGTCAATTCTTGTCAAGTATCCTGAACGAAGGTCAGTCCCTTGAAGGTCTTTTCTTGCCTTACCCCTTGCACATTTTTAGGACTGAGGTGCAACTGGTAATGTCTTTGGTCTGTCATGTGTTAGTTCTAGATGACGATTGTCATATAGGTGATGTTATCCTTGGTTTCTTGTTAAAAATAAATTCTTTAAGCCCTGAGTCCCAGTCAGTCCCCGTGCTTAATTTAGATGAGTACCTTGCCGAAGCGATCCACCTTCAGTTGACTGAATTTCCCAAGGTCCAGTTCTTTAGGTTTCAAACATACTTGCTTAAGATGTTATTATGCTCTAATGTTACTGAATTGAAATTCTTAAGTGCTCTATGTTCTTCTGATTTTCCCAAGCAAATCAACATGGTCGAATTTGCCAATTCGATTATGTCTGAAATGTACAGAATTTTATTTGATGAAGACCTACCCCGTGTCATGGACGAGATGAGATTCCTAATGCAGTCGTCACCAGAAGAGCGGGTGGGGGACTGGTTCCTGTACAGAGGTTACATAGTGTTAAGAATATATGGCTTTACTGGTCAGCCTTATAGGCTACCCTCCTTCTTGACCCCCAGGATTTTCGCATTAGATTTCATGAGGCAGAGATTGCTGTCTGAGGAAGAGCACCTTGGTGCTTTCAAAAAATCTTCGAACATTAAATTTCCACTTAAAGTCGGCCCTTTCATTTTTAAAGGTAAAGGTTCCTTGGCATTTATAGAAAAGTTGCTGGAAAATATGGATTTCATAAAAGATGTAAATATAAATTACGACCCCCACCATGTGATCTCATTAAGAAAACAGGCAAACAAGAATAAACCATTTAAGCATCAGGCTATTGAGGGGCTAGCTGAAATGGCCAATTTGCTACAGTGTACTGACGGGTCAAAGTCTGATGAAGAGACAGCAGCCCAAATAATAGAAGGTGTTGGTATTGTGGTCAAGAGGATTTTGTCCGAAACTGAGTGTATGGAGGCAGACGAAGAAGGGCGCCGTAAAAAGGCAAAGCTGCTTCAAAGTGGTGAAATTGTAGATGAGGAGGTTTCTGATGGTTCCAAAAGAGGTGCCCTAGTTCCCCTGAAAGTGGTGCAAGTAATTCAATTCTCTTTTAAAACTACGGAGGGTGATGTAGACAGTTCGGAATTATGCCATGTGTTCAAGTCAAAGGAAGACCTAAAATCCAGCTACATGGAGAAGAGGAAACAGTCTATGGAGGAAACGAGAAATTTGCTCCCGAAGGTTAGAAGTTTGTACAGTTCGAAAACCTCTCTGGTATCTGATAGAGATGCTGAGAGGAATACTTTTAAAATGGCTATGGTAAGTGACAAGAAAATGTCTGAAATAGAGATCCAGTTAGACAAAATCAGCACTCCAGAAAAAATTCAACTCCACAAACAGACCAGCGATATCATCTACTCAGACTTACTACAAGCCATGGTGAGGATTAATAAATTGCAAGTCATGATAGAAAAATTGGAAATCCAGTTGAAACATGAGAAAGTAGAAAATAAAGCAAATGTTGTTCAGATTAAGAAGTTGCAGACAGACATTGCTAGTTCAGACAGTACACAGGCAGTCAAGAGGTTGTTAGAGGAAAAGGATAATGCGCTCTAGGTCCTAAAGAAGAAACTGAAGATCCCAGGCACTGAACATGTTCAGTCATCTGAGTTGCTAGACCTCCAATAAGAAAAGGATGAAGTCCATCAGGAGATGATGGAATACAAAGGAAGAGCTGGAGAGCTACAGGAGGAAAAAGAGAAGTGGGAAGCCGAAAGGGAGGAACTGTTATCGCAAATCTCCTTGATGAAAAAAGATCAGAATGAAGAGAAGGAGATTATGGAAGAGTTGATGAGCCAGAATCCCACCGGCGAGGACTTGTCTATTGTAAATATCCAGAAGCCATTAGATGATTTCTCTACTGATGATTTGTTAGTGCCAATGTCCCAGGTGAGTTTGAAAGAAGAAGCAATCAAAGATTTGAAAGCAGAGAATGAAAAGATGAAAGATGAACTGGCCAAAGTTAATGAAAGAAAAAAACAAATACTGTAGGACAGGAATCAATTGCAGAAGAAATTGAATGAGCTAAAAGAAAAATGCATTGGGAAAGGCCCTCTTCAGGGGGAAAAACATATCATTTGGGATACCTTGTGTATAGAGATTACCAAGTTCCGGCACTATTTAAATTTTATTGATGATTTGAATATAATGATAAATTTGGCCCACCAGAGATTAAAACTGGTAAACGAACATATGGAGAAAAGACCCCTTGTTACGGCTTAAAACACACTAAATTTTCTAAATTCACTGTCATATCAGAAGTTGCAGGAATTGGGCATAAAGGACAGAGTGTCAATAGTGATGTGGGCAAATAAAATCATCCATAAGCATCACTTAATCAAAACGGTCCATGATAAATCAGAAGGATTGTTGCTGCAGGTAAATAATTTTAAACAAGAGTTTAAAGAACTGTTCGAGGAGAGATTGCCTTCTTTCTGGGATGGAGAAGGGAGTATGTTCTCACAGGAACATTATCATAACCTGCTTGTTCAGTGCCGCATGGATCACACCAAATTCAATGATTTGGAGAAAAACCTGACAGGGAAGACCATTGTGGATATGCTCATAGAAGATTTCGAGATTCTGCAGAAGTTCACCATCATCAGGAGCAGATTGCCCAGAAAATCCTATGAAGCATATATGGAGCTCGAGGTAGCTATTCGGGAAATGATGGAGTGTGACACCCCATGTTCAGAGCAGTGGAAATCTATGGAGCGATTTGGTAATACAAAGTATATTCTCCATCCCTAAGAACAGGTGTCATGCACTGAAGAGCTGATGGGGAAAAGACGTGGAGCTGATGGGGCAAAGACGTGGAGCTGATGGACGAAAGTTTGTTGTCAAGTTGATTCGTACTTTATGGTCTATTAGGATTGGATTTGTAACAAACTTCCTAGGGGTTAGTAATTCAGTCACAAACTCTAAATTAAGCCGATCATTTTGTTATTGATCTTCTTGTTGGAGCACCGATCATTTTATGTATAAATATGCATCTTTTTTAAGAGATGGAGGTTGGAACCCATCGGGTGGTGAATAATTTTGGAGAACATATATGTTTGTGAAATAACAAAGTGAATGCATGAGATTTTTGTCAGAGATTCATGTGTCGTTGATATTGCAGTCTGTGCTTCTTTCTTTATGTGATTGTATTTCCCTTGTGTAACACTCCATTTTGTTTCTTCCTCATATCTGGAATATAGCGTTAGATGATTGGAATTCATGTGTTTATGCTCTGATCATCATTTCAGATATTATATGATTTTTTCTGCTAAAGTTGATATAGAAATTGTCCTTGTTGATGCTATGTATTAATGGGTTGTTTCTTCATCTCCTATGTTCCACCTGAATCAATTTGAATGACTGTGATGATATGATTACCTTGCCTTTGATGAACATCATGTATATGTCTTTGTGGTATCTTTATATTGTATATGACTCCATGCCCAATGGTTATGTGATTGTTTCAGCCAAATACATAAATCTTTGAATGTTATTTTAAATCTGGTATTGTTAAATCTTTATTGAGAGATCCCTCTCTGGAAGAAAATACCAGTTTCTTCCTAAAGTGGTTTTGTTGTTACCTTGGAGTATACATTTTACAACCTGGGTACATTCTGAGTGCTAACAGTATTCACCCTTTGCACCCTTATTCTTAATCCTTATGTGTCCCTCCATTTTCATGTTTCCAACATAATAAAATTCATGACCAAAATACATTCACCACATATACTTTCTAAAACACAATTGAAATTCTTAAAAATTATTTCCATATATATGACGTGAGAGGCACCAAAATGGGACATTTGAATAGTCCAAGACATGGTTATAGCTCTTATCACCATAAATTATATATATGATCTCAAAGATCTATCTCCTTATATAAATCTCAACTATAACATGGACTATCATCCTTATGCATTCCTCCTTGAATGAGTAATCAACCATTATTATCTTTCCAGTTTGTTACCAATAGAATATATACCCTCCGTTGACCATAAATACATGGAGAGGTTTGAAATTTTTACCCATATCAGTGGGATTGTGACCACTCATCCCTGGCATAAAAATATAAGTTCTATGGTTTGAGGTTTAGTTAAACTTAACCCTAAAACCATCATCTTTTCATAATCTTGTGGGCATCTTCCTTTGACTAAAAGAAGAAAACATTATAACCACAAGCAAGTACATGGATCATGGGTTTGTAAGCTAGCATAGAGAACCATATATTATGGACCTATTCCTTAAGGTGATTCCATAGTAACTTCTCCACAATGGTCCTACTTGGAAAATACAAAACCTAATTAACCTCAATATCCTCCCTCACCACCATACTAACCTTGTATTTTCTCCGCCTAAGCATCTTCCTAGGTTGTTTTTAGGTGGCATTGTTTCTGTAGAATTTGACACACTAGCACCTCCTCTTATCATAGTTTCAAAATCCATTTTTCTATCAAAGAATTGTTATCTTCATAACCCTAAGCCTTCATAATCTCTTCATCATTCTTATAAAAAATATTTTCTATAAAGTTATGATTATGTAATATATATGGTGTATCCCCTTTGCTCTAAAAAAGTATTGGAAACTTGGGAAACATTGAATATCACTTGGAATTTATGGATCGAAATCCCAAGCGATTAGATATCACCTTGGGTGAAGGAAAATACCTCTTCATCACCTTGGTATGTGCTTTTACATAACTAAGGTCAATGTGATAGGATAACCTTGCCACCTTGGCATGGTGATTAAGTTCACATAAAGTGTTTTGACAATGATCATCGTGTGAGCTTGATATCTCATTAAATATATTAAATGAAAATTACCCAAGCCCCATTGGCAATATATGGTTGGAATCAATCAATTGTGATGAAATTTCAAGTTCCAAAAGCCTCTCATGGGACCATAAACCAAAATGCTCAAAATATTTTATGTCCTCTATTGAGTCATCAGAATAATCCACTAATTGGACATTGTGATCTTTATTGGTTAGGGGTTCCATTGTTAAAACCCTATCTTTAGCCTTCAAACTCTTTCATCGTTCCCAAACTCAATTTGAACATCATCAATATCATTTACTTATGCACATACAATTTTCACATTAAAATTATTCATATTGTCTACTACTTAATCTTCATAAATATTCTTTAATATAATACATGCTTGTTTATATGATTTTGCGACACAAATACTTGAAAATATTGGTTCATTAAGTGCACTATTTATGAGAGAAAGTGCTTCATTATATTTCTATATAATTTATTTTAAGGATTTATTTGTATTATCATCCAATACTTTGTATTCTTGATTAGAAGGAAAACCATAGCTTCTAGTCACAAGATTCTATAAATATTTAGTGATAAATATGGGTTGCATTGTTTTACTCCAATAGAA
The DNA here is from genome assembly GCA_001517045.1 of Pseudotsuga menziesii. Taxonomy (NCBI): domain Eukaryota; kingdom Viridiplantae; phylum Streptophyta; class Pinopsida; order Pinales; family Pinaceae; genus Pseudotsuga; species Pseudotsuga menziesii. Next base: position 259,754 of record LPNX011011230.1, read on the forward strand.
ATAATTTGTGCCAATAGTAATATTGTTCATCTAAATTCTAAAATGAGCAAGAAAGAAATGTCTGATGCAAAATCACTACAACTTATCGCACTCCAAATTGACACAAAAACACCTATCCTCAAAACAAGGCTTACCTCACACATACATGCATATTAAAGTCGTAACTTTTAATCTCTCAAAACATAATTTTAACCTAAAAGTGAGTAACCATTGAACAAACATTTTTGGTACTAAAATAAGCCTATATGAAACCCTTATGCAAAAATTTCTATTTTTTATTCACTTACAACTTTTACAATACATTTCCAATTTTTTTAATCTCTCAAAATTCAAAATTCTTTAATCTCTCACTTTTCATATATATATAACCACACACTAAATCAAAAATATATTTTTAAATGATAACCAATGATATAATAACCACACATTAATTCAAAACATATATATTTTTAAATGATAACCAATCATATATATTTTAATGAGAACCACTACAAACAAATGAATTGCACTTGGATAAATGGAGTTGACTTGAAACGTTCTTGCATGCAATTTAAGTGACATAAAAATATATACTATCATTTGCAAAGTTGTTCATATAGCCCAAATAATATTTATTTTCCTAATTGATTAGTCGAACTTCATTATTGCATTGCTACTATATCGTATCAAGAGTTAGTTTCATATAAGACTCAAAATAGTAAGTGTTATCTATGAAACTAGTGTGCATAAATGGCTTGGCTTCTCCAGTTGTAAGCTCCTTTGTCCATCCAGTTTTAATTGCAGTTTTTTACTGATTTTTTACCGTAAAATTGCTTGTTTTGTGCATATATATTTTTTATTTTTGTGTATGTATATTAAATATATTAAAGAAAACTAAGTTGGAAAATTTAAGGATGTCATAAACTAATAAAAAATGTCAATTATTTACCATAAAATTGTGCACGGTGAAATAGTTTTTGTTTTGTGCATATATATATTTAAAACGAAGTTGAAAATTTTAAGGGTTGCATAAACTAATCAAAAATCCATTGTCCGTCCATTTTTTATGGCAATTCTTTACCATAAAATTGTACTGCATAACATAATTAAATAATATAATGGTTGTATAAATTAATAAAAAATTCATTGTCCATCCATTTTTCATGGCAGTTCTTTGCCGTAAAGTTGTACTACATAACATGATGAAGTAGTTTTTGTTTTGTGTATTAATGGTTGCATATACTAATAAAAATTCCATTGTCCATATAGGTTTTATGGCAGTTCTTTGTACTGAAGTAGTTTTTGTTGTGTATATATACTAAATATATTTTAAAAATATATATAGTTGGAAAAATTAATTGTTGCATAAACTAATAAAAAATCCATTCTCCATTGAGTTTTTATGGAAGAACACCATGAAGTAGTTTTTGTTTTGACCATATATACTAAATATATATATTTTAAAATAAGATGCAAAATTTAAGGGTCGCATAAACTAATAAAAAAGTCATTGTCCATCCAGTTTTCATGGCAGATTTTTTACCCTAAAATTGTACTCCATAGCATAACACGGTGAAGTAGTTTTTTTTGTATATTGCATAGCATAACACAGTGAAGTAGTTTTTGTTTTATGGATATATAGTAAATATTTTTTTTAACTATGTTTTAAATGGCACCTTGAGAAATTAGATGGAACCTGTACTACATAACATAACAAAGCATACCCCACTCAAGTAGTTTTTTTTCGTTCATATATATTTGAAATATATTTTAACAAAATAAGTTTTAAATGGAACCGTAGAAAAATTAGATGGCACTGGTAGGAGAGAAATAAGTTCACAAATTTTTGGAAGCGGCTATCTAGTTGGGCTACTAGCTCTGTAACTGGAGAGGGTATGTTTCTTGGTCAACAATAGGTTTTTCATAAAAAAATGGGATATGCAGCTCAATATGGTATCAGAGAGTTGGATACATGGTCTCCTAATGGCGGAGGATCAAGCTCTCAATAAAATGCATCTGGATCTGGTCAAAATGTTGCTTGAACTATCGAGGACACTAAGTTTGGCCATGGCACTCAATGAACAGGATCCGTTGATGCCTTTTCCTCCACTGATACTCTCGAGCAATAGAAGCAACTACTACCTAAATTTGATATGATCTTCTATATAAATAGTTCCATAAAATTTAAGCATTGTATAAACAAATAAAAACTCCATGGATTTTATCATGTTGGGTTAAAACTTATAATTTGTTAATATGTATATATTATTCAAATTAATAAAAATGATTGTATTTTTTTTTAATATTATGATAAAAAATGTTTTGTGAATTACCAAAAAAAAGGGGAAACAAAGAATGGGCTTGGTACCCAGGAAATCAAATAATCAAAGAATGAAAAAAAAAATCCAAATATTAACCTGTTACACACAACTAAAATGGTTATCAAAATCAAATGTGATTGGATACAAATCCCATAACCTTTTATTCAACTTCCCATAATTTATATTACAGTGGGATGCAAAAGCATGAATAATTCAGATTTCAATTAAAAAATTAGCTTATTAATCCCAATAACACAATATGAGGTGATAAAATTAAGTGAACAAAACATCCAAAAGGCAACCAAAATACTCACAACTAGCCATTGGAATTGAAAATGCCTGACCTTTTTGCCACGAGAAGATGCCATTTTTTCAATAGAATTAACTACCTGGAATCCATCACTAAATATGTACTGAACATGACAATAAGTAGAGATTTAATATTTATGGCATTATCGTCTCTTGCATAACTAGTAATATGTAACTATAACCCAAAACAATTTAAAACTACAGAAACAAAAAGTGTCATAAACAACAAGTAGATTTTACTTTACCACTGGTTGAAGACCAATTTGTGAGTAGAAATAAAGAAGATGATTTGGCCAAAAATATCATTTGGTCGATCTAAAGAAGACATGTAAAAGTTATAAAAATTTATAGAAAACTGTGGGGGTTTTGGCGCAAAGAAAGGTAAAAATTTGGGTCAAAGGTAAAAATATGGAAGGCTAAATAAGTGTTGGAAGTTTCCAGTACGAAAAATAGGGGGCTAAGGAAGGATTAAATATGAATTTTATTGGAATTCAAGGGTGGAGGGAGGATTTTAGGTAACTTTGAGAGGGTGAAATCATTATTTTTTTCCTCCGTCATTAATAGGGGGAGGGATATTTGTATTTTAATTATTATTTTTCTAATAAATATTGGACAAATGTATTAAAATTTAAAAAGAAAATTTCATATTAAAATTATCCCATTCTAACTCCCTTAATTTTGCCCATGGGATAAATTTCACCCCTAAAATTTGCCTTCCCAAGGAGGGATAGATACTGGTGTACCCTCTGGCACAAGCCTGAATTTTGATGGATGTCAATTTAATAAAAAAATTTGAAAGGATACATCATTTTGGGGGTGGGGATATGGTTGTTGAGTAACTACTCCTTGGTTAGAAAAGGGTTTTTGCAAAACAACTTGTTGAGGATGTGGTGCGGGAGTCTCCTTAGGGGGGTTTGTTGGTATCTATTTCCTTGTTTCCAGCAACTACTTGTAGTAGGTTATAAGTAGGAAATGGTGAATGTAATGGCCATACTTACCACATATGGAGTAAGGGTAATTGGTCCTCAAGTTGGAATTTTTCCCATGTTGAGGGGGGTTACCCTAGTTGAGATTTTTTTGGGGGACTAATTTACCCCCTTATCCATGGTGTTGGGGTTGTTTGTTCTTTTCCTTCTTCTTCCCAGGATTTTTAGGATTCGGGGGGTTGGCGATGTTCAACTCCTTAAACTATTGAGCTTGTTGTTGCATAGAAGGTTGGACTAAATTTACCCCCATGTGAGGCATGTGATTCGTTCCAGGGGGACACGGGTAAAGATACTATAGGTTATACCCTAATGATGGGATATAGGCCAGTTGCACTCCCTACGATGTGGATGCAGGATAAATTTGTTGCATTTGTGCTTGGGGTATCGATTGTGAAACTTGGATTACATTAGGGTATGTAGGACTATAAGGTCCATATTATAAATGGACAAATGGAGGTTTTGGCACAGCAGTAGGGCGAGTTGATACAACAGGGATGGGTGGATACTACACTACCACAGGGGGTGGTGTGAGTGACTATTGAAGGGGAAATTTACCTTGGGATGAAATGGACCCTATAATACCATCAATTGAATGTGATGTCCCCACAATGGTAGGATATAAATACTGATGCTGAGGGGAATTGGAAGTACAGTGTACAGGTACCTGGATTGGGCATAGATGAGATCAAAGTGTTGGGATTCTAGGATGGCCTATTCCTCAGACTAGGGCATGGATATTTCCACATCCTTCACAATAGGTAGTTGGAGTGATTTAAGAACCAATCCAAAATCAATTGATATTGAATCTAGGATCTATTTTAACACTTTCTTATAGTATAATTTTGATAGAGCCTTAAAACACAACAACACTACATTTCAAAAATCCTAATGAAACTAGATTGGTGGGAATTGTTTGGATGCCAATCCCAATCAATCCTACCAAACTAAAATTTTGTTGTGTGACCTCATATTGAGGATTTAGCTGGTTAGCATCATACAAGGGTTGATTTTATGGGTTTTGATTGAATTAAGGTGTGTAAGGGAGGTATTTCACAATTCCCTTCCTTTTTTATTCACCAAGATCGTATGAAATGCGAGGTGAAGAGCATACTAGGTTTGAAAGAGTTTTTAGGTCCCTTAGTGTTTGGAAGTGGGAAATCACATGTGATGTAGGAAAATTGTATTGTTGCAATTAACTAAAGACCATGAAGTAAATGCAAATGGAGATTTACTTTTAACGCTGAAGATGCTAATGGTGCTTGCAAAAATAAAGATACTAAGTGTAAAAATGGGAGTATTTTACACTTCAGTCTTGTTTCCAATTCACCAACATCGTATGGAATGTAAGGTGAATAACAAACTTTGGGAGAGGAGAGACTTTAGGTCCTTTCTTGTGTGCAAAAAGTGCATTTTACACGACTTTAACTAAATATGTCAAGTAAGCAAAACAATATGAGAATTCTTGAATACTAGTGACATTAATGAGTCCCATTTAAATCCTCAAGGGAGGTTACCTAACTATATTTTGAGGGATGACCCATTTACTTCCTTATCTTAGTCTAGATGAGCTAATTACTAAAGAAACAAGTAACTATTGCAAGTTAACTTAGTCCTAGTTCATTAGTGAGAAACAATGGGGTTGCAAGATTGTTGTCGAAACTGGTAAAAATCAAATAAATGGCAATCATGTAGGAAAAAAAATAAATAGATGCATTGTCACGTGTAATAAAGACTCATTTGCACGTAGTAGGGAGGTTACAATATGAAAAGGACATGCCGATGTGAGATAGACACCGACATGGGAAGAGGTTTTATTACTTACACGTATAATGTGATTGTCGAAGGCTTATTCGCGCTGACAGCACAACCATGATGCCATGATCCACACATATTATAAAATGACTAAACCAACCGAATGGAGGCCAAATATTTGGGATGAATGGTATGGACCTCTTCACCTGCAAAGCATAAAACAACAAAAATTAACCACTTAACAAATAACAACCAAATGAAAGATAAATGGACTAAAATATAGTGGAGTCACCATAAATATTTTTGTGAAAAATATTGCAAAAGCGTGAATCCTTCCCACTTGGTTAGGGGAAAACACTTATTGGCTCCAACAAGGCCTCAGTATTAGGTGTCCCTTTTGTTATTTGGTGAGTGTTCCAAGTGATTCTGCAAATGGTTGTTAGTGAAATAGAATAAAACAAAGAAAAAAATTAAACAAATTGCAAAGAGCCCCGAAAATTCAAGCTTTAACAACCAATAGATGCCAAACCACTTCTTGTATTGCACAATGGTCAAGCATGTACAACACCTTGGATATGTGAGCTCCAAATGGAGGAAAACAATCCCTCTAAGGGAGGTCTATTTAGTCCAGACTAGATGTCAAGTGGCTTGAAGAACAAATGAGGATAACACTTTCCCCTTGGAGGAAGGTAGAAAGGGTGCTTGGAGAATGCTAAACAACAGGGAAAATGTGAGCTATAAGGGAGATCAAGCACAATTCCATTAGCATAACCTTTCTCTAATTTATTTATTTTAATATGCATGCATGACTTCCTTTTATAGGCTAAGGGGTTTCCAAGAAACAACTAAATCCAACTATGAACCCATTAACTCCATGAAATAGCTCCAAGGTACACAAACGGGGATATTTAATGAACCCAAGTACATGAAGAGACAAATTTGAATTCTTTGAAGTGATGGGGATTTCATGAGCCTTTAATGCACTACAGGTGGTTGATATCCCTCCATTTTTTCAGTAGCATGGCTTTCGTAAAAAAAGTCACACAATAGCATGAATTATCTAAATAGAATTTGCACGAGTAGGTAGCATGGGTTTGGAGTTATAAACCTTGCATGGTAGCATGAATTTTGAAGGAAAATTCACATGCATAGCCAAAAATTCATTCGTTTTGTACTCAAAGGATTAAATTGTTTTATGTATCTAATGAGGATTCCTTTGGTGGGATGCATGCTATATGTTGATGACACTTTATTGTGTAAATTGAAAAAATGGCGCATGTGTGCACGTTGTAAGTGTTAACAACCCCTAACCATAAACTCCTAATCCATATACTAATACAATTTTAGTCCATAATCCATGCAACATCTATAATCCATGTCTCCTAATCCATACATATCCTTATCTATAAAAATATTACCTACATAAAAATTATTATAATAACACCTAACCTTTGAATTTTTAAACCAACATGAACTATAGTGTAGATTTATCCCCTTATACGTGCAAAAGAACCTACCCTAGATGAACCGGATCATAGGGTAGAGTTCAATGGTGCAAAGGATTACTCAACTTTGACTAACAACAATAAATGATAGCAATAATAACAATATTTTTTATTTTTTAGATATATTCTACTAACTAATGCAAAATAAGAACAAAAAAATACCTTTCTTTTGAAGTTAGGCCACTGTAGCCATCTGAGGAAATAGTCCCGTAGCTCCACAATTTTGGTCTCCAGTACACTCCACTAGTGGTTGTCAAATAGGGGGAATGGATCCAAATGGGTATGGAGCAAGCTCAACATACACTATGGGAATGATATGGAAAAGTGTGATGAAAATGGCAAAAGGAGAGAAGTGTGACTAAGAGTGAATGACAAAAAGGTGTAAAAGTGTTTCCAGAAGGGCCAAAATGTGTTTTTGGGGATACCTTCATAATGTATTTATAGGATGGTCCAAGGTTTCTTGACCATGGTATTTTATTTTGCATGATATTTATCTATGGTATTTTGACCCATTCTCATTTTTTAGGGTTTTTTGGTCCTTCTTGGAGAAAGTGGGGATAAATCACAATAAATGATCAACTTCCCTTCATTTATGGGGAAGGAATAATAATGTTTTGGACCATATTTGGTGGAAATTTAGTTGTGAAGGTCAAAATGGAGGAAATAATGGTCGAAATATGATGTATGACTATGGTTTATACCATGGAGAGCTAGGTGAACATTTTTCAGTGTTAACATATTGCCCCATGATGTGTGAGGGAAAGAGAAAATCGTATGACTGATAGACATCATAGGAACAAGGGAAAATGGTGACAATGACAAAGAGACTAGAGAGGACCGCAGAGGAGTGGATTTTCGTCATTCAAACTGCAGTGGATTTGGTTTGTATTACTTCTCAAAAATGGATGAGGTACATATAATCTCAGACATGTATATGGACAAGGTGGGCATACACATGCTCATTATAACAATGTCTCAAAAATAAAATAAAAATGGGGATCAAGGCTCAAATAATGGGAGTCAATCAATACATATACAACTGGTGATACATAATGGTGGCCTCAAAGGGAGGATGAATACAGATGTTGATCGAAAGAACTGGTACATAGGACAATGGAATTCACATGGAATGCAATATCATAACAACTAATTCTCTGTTGAATCTAGAGGTGTAAATATATGTATAGACTCAATGACTAAAAGTCAAAATCTATGAGGTACAATAAGCAACATCAAGTAATATAGATACATGGGTCCCAAAAAATAGACTCACCAATGTGCTAGAGGCAGGTGACAACCAGGGTCTTCAACCAAATAATGAAGGAACCAAACCCCTGTATGAATCTGAACGATGCGATGATGGAGTTGAGGTCGAGCATGTGAGACACAACAAACCCAAAAGGCACTATGGACTTCTTTCAAGTGGTCCAAGGAACTCATCAGTGAGGTGGATGAAACCAGGATACATGGACCTCTGGGTCGATCCTCTGGAATAGATGTGTTGACGTCAACAGAGGGAGACATGCAACTAACAAGGAAATTATTTTTCCTTGATAGAAGTGCGAAGGGGATAACCAAATATGTGGAATGGTCAGGGGACTAAGAAACTGAATGGGGAATAGGGGCAAGGGAGTACAGGGGACTCAAAATTTCTTTATTCAAAGTATGAAAGTAGGGATGACCTGGAAGCAACTAAAACTGGCTCATGGGGAAGGGATCATAGCTGTGAAACTGGGGAGATAACTGCAATGGGAAATACTTGGGTGAGTAATTGAATAGTGATATCCAGGGGATCGAAGGGAAACTCATCGTAGAGTACTCTAAAAAAGGCGACCCAATGGGGGGAAGCTTCCATAATGTGAGATCATATTTAATATGTGTGGGCGCCTAGAGACATCGTTTTGGGCCTTCTACATAGTTTAAAGAGCACAAACAAGGGATAGAATTATGCTCAATATGATACTATCTGGTGGATTTTTATCGAGCCCGAGATGGTAAATACTCAATGGTTTTTTCATGTTTAGAGTCTGAAAACATGAAGAAGACTCGAGTGGGTCTCTTTTTCGTATAGTAGTCTCCTAAGTCTGAAAATGAATAAAAGCGTACAAAGGAGAGATATCCCAGCCGAAAGGGGTAGAGATACTTATTTTTCATTGGTACTCCAATCAGGATGAAAAAGGTTAAAGCTATATTGACTGAACGGTCATTCAAATACTTTTACGACCATGAACAAAACCAAGATTACTCAACGATATTTTGTTTGTGAGAGGGCTGGAAAAGGGCTTAAATACAACCCATGAGTGATATTTTTCATAAATTACAGTCCCAATGTTCAACAAAGAATAAAAGGATACAAAGGAAAACGTTCCTAGCTGGAAGGTGCCAGGGTGGTACTTTTCTTTTAATATTCTACGTAGTTCTAAAAAGGAGATAAATGAGGCCACATAGATGCCCTTTAAAATAATTTAACGAGCATGAAAGGAAGCAAGCATGCTCGGCAATATTTTCATTATTTTAAGAGTCATAAAAAATCTTAACAGAAACTCTACAATGGTTAGTCAAGCAAGGAGGAAGTGTTCGATGTATCAAAAGGGGTGATGTTGTGAACATGGTTAATATGAATAATAGTGGAACATTGATGGGACTTCCTTACAAGATGATGGATGGCGGTAAAATAAAGCCAAGTTTGCAGTATGGATAGAGTGGATGTCTTATCAACATGCGAATACATGCAAGGTTTGATTCGCATGGTGGCACGCAAATCGAGGTGACTCTGGGAAATGGCCCAAAAAATCAATAGGGAGAGAGGCATTCTAGTAGGTTGTTTCTTCACCTGGGAGATATTTTCATAGTTGTGACATCTTCCTATACTCATAGAGGACAATCCATATGTGTGCATGGACTATCGGGGAGATACGAAGATGACTCGACCTCCAAGATAGGTCCGGGGACCTGACGGTACGTATACATGACTCTATGTGGTTTCAGTCATATATAGTTTACTAGAATAGTGGTATCTAGACCATGTGTGTGATATATACTAATGACATACTATGTGCATGTGTATACATGGGACCACACCCTCCAGCAGGGTACCAGTGGCGCAGGGCAGTTTGGAGGGGTTAGATCCACCTGCTCATGGGAAGAGGAGGAGGCGGAGTGCTACAATGGACTCACTGCGGCTAGACGTGGAGTGACCACTGGAAGGGGTCACTAACTCGTGGTAAAAATGATTCAAAATAAAAAATGAAAACTATGATAAAAGGGTATGCATGGTGGGAGAATTCATGCATAAAACCTCTTGAGGTAGAGCCCATTGTGGGGATTCTTCAAAAGGAAACCGTCAGAGTCAACGAGGATATATTCTCCATTTCTGAGACATCGATGGATGGCATAATGGCCATACGACATGGATTTGAACTTCCCTTTTCTGGTCTTATCATGGGCTTGGTCATAAAATAGGACTAGGTCCCCCTCGCTAAAGGTGTGTGGGTGGACGTGGGAGTCATCATGAGACTTTCACCATGTCTTAGCTACTTTGATCATTTGGAGAGAAGCACGATAATACTCATTGATTTTTTCAAGCATAAGTAGGCGTTTTCTAACAGTGAATTATCAGGTATAAGTTAGATAACAAGGCAGAGTAATAGAATATGGCATTCAATGGGAAGAACCAATTTCACACCATGGACTAAGTGAAACGGGGTAAAATTGGTGGTGGTTTCAAGGATCTCTCCATCGTCATGAAAGTGGTGCTGGGATAAATTAGGAAGAACATCCACGATTGAAGAGGGGTAAGGAAAACTAGAAGTAGAGATCGTATAAATGGTGATATTGGTGTCCAAGGAAGAGGTCAGAGGGGGGATCTCCTCAAGGATGGTGATTTTAGACTCATGGGAGTACTTGCAAAGGTCACTGAGGAGCGATCGGTACTCGAGCAAGTTTGTGCAGTGGTGTGAATAATGACCATATAGGCCCAAAAGTGCACATGGGTGGTTGGTTCATAATGATTTGCTTTTAACCACATGTATGGTTGGTATGTTGAGAACTGGGGTGTCGGCAGTTTCGACTACATTTCTCATATGGGGGCAAAGGATAGGAAAATAGGGACAATTCAGTGTTGCATGGCCTTGGACATTACATAAGGCACATGTAGGAGGAGGACGTGGTTCTATCGTTACTTTGGGTGTCTTTCCCCCAGTATTCGAGTAAGGAGGGGGCAGTAGTAGAGACAAAAGCAGTCATTTTTGTACCAGGAGGTGGGTGCGACATCATGTAGGACATTCTACAAGTTCCTTTATGTAACAGTGATATGAGGTGAACAGTCTAGCTATACTACCTATTGTACTCAATAGTTGCATGTCTTTTGTGACCATAAATTTTTTAGATTGTATCCATGTATATATTTGGGCCTTATGGGAGTTCCCATACAAAGATATTCTACCTATGATTCGTGCCTGTAGTACAATGTCTGAGTGCCATTATGTATTTTTGTGTGTGTCCATTAGTTGGAAGTCTAGAAATTAGGTTTTCATATGCAATGGATGTTTGTCAAAAGAGCTTGATCATTTTTCCTTTTTTTTATTTTTTATTTTTTATAAGAAGTTTTGGGGAGGATTTTATTAAAACAATGGCAACTGTAAAAAAAGGGGGTGAATAAATGATTTTTGGAAGATGATAATTAGACTATAAATGAAAATTTTAGGGGGGGATGGAAAGGGGCATTAAAATCATAAGAGTAAATTTGAGGTCTAAAATGGGCCTCCCAAGGAAAATAATAAAATAATATGTATTAATTTTGGAGGAAGAAAGAAAAAACTACTTTTTTTGTTCGTATTTTCAACATATCTCCTTGTGTTTTTACTCAAATTTCAAGAAAGAGGGCTCACTAGATGCAGAATTGAATTCAGTATCCAATGAGTACCCACACTGCATACTTTTTATAGATCCCACTACCCCAAAAATATAAATATTTGCATACATCATCATCACATTTTTCATGTATTTCTTGTTTTTGGGGTAGCAGGGTTGGTCAGAAGTATGCAGTGTGGGTACTCATTGGATGTGGAATTCAATTTTGCATCCAGTGATCCCTCCCGCTCAAAATTTGAGTAAAAACATAGGGAGATATGTTGAAAATACGAAGAAAAAAAATACTTTTTAAGACAAATATGTCAATTCAACCATTATGGTTGACTTATTTTATCAAAATTCTATTGATTCTTGAATTCCAACTCACAAGAATTTATTGTTGGCTCATTTTCTTATAAGGCCCATTTTAGACCTCAAATTTTCTCTAATGAAGGGACCTTTTTGTGGAAATAAAATTCAAATGGGATGGAGGATCATGACATAAAATGTCATGTCCCCATTCCAATTGGTCTACTAGTTGGAAATGTTTCACCCACCTATTAGTTCCCTAGGTTGGGGAGGAGGCATTAAATATTTCAATAAGGGAGTGATGGGACCCAAGAGAACCTTAGTTTATCATTTACACATTAAATTGAGTCATACAAATAATAAATATGGAGAAAATAAAGTGGCATTGCTTCATAAGGACATTTGGAGGTCCATAAGGGCCTTGGGTGGCTAGATGTTTCCTTACACGTGTCATGATTTAACCCCAAATTTGAAATTATGAGTGATGGAATGTTCTTGGAAGGTGAAGAGGCATAAAATGAAATATCATGAGCCCAAGGATTTGAATGAGTGAGTATGAGTAACTCCCCATAGAAGAGGAAGATTACAGGAAGAAACTAGGTGCCATGTGGAGCTAGATTCTCTGCGCTTTATGACAACAATGATATAAGATTATATGACAAGACATACCTGATTGCAGACCTGATTTCTGACATATGAAAAATCTGACATGAAAAGGCTAAAAATATCCACCAAGAGGTTTAATTTGGGAGTTAGAGGAAACCATTTGAATTTGGTGGAAGATGAAGGGTTGAGGAGAAGACCAAGTGGCATGGGGGTTACTAGACATCAAGGATGAGGTGGAGGAAGCATTTGGGAATGAATTATACCTTGGAGGGACTTAAAAGGGTTAAAAAAAATCATGAGGAATTTAAATGGCTTTTGATCATTTTTGAATTTGCCTTTGGCGTTTGGATAGAAATTACTTGTCCTTTGCACGGTGAGTGCACACTTACCCTGCTAGTGAGTCAAATTCGAGAGAGTGAGATTATAATACAATTTGGACATGGTATAGGTAATTCATACCTCTCATTTGGAGCTGCAGAGAGTTTTTTATTACATATAGGAGGCTTTTTTTGTTCGTGATCCATCTTTCCTCCCATTCTCTCAATTTCTACTTCTAGATTTCCAATTTTTTCCATGAAGGTGCATTTGTGTGAATGGTGGTTGCACCCCATTGAGTTCATTTGATGCCCAAGAATAGTTGAATGATTCATGGCTATGTAATATGTCTCTTGTATCCTCTTAAAGTCGAAATCAAAAGAAATAGATATGCAAATGTCCACATTTCCAAGATTTATTGTGACTAGTTTCCATATGATGATTTTCCCTTTCAATGGAGATTGTGTATCTGATGTATATTGTTCTTGGGATCAATGTCATGTGTTTTTTGTGATATATTTAAATTATTTCAATGTTATACATTCATATTTCTCTATTTTGAACCATTATACGCACCATTTATGAGCTGAAGTTGAGCTTTTAAGTGTCATTTCCCTTAAGCAAATATCACTGAAATTGTGCATTCGTATATGAAGATTTAAAAATAATTTGCATAAATATTAACCACACCAAATGAAAGTAAATTAAGTCTAATTACAGTCCCCATACTCTGTTCTAAAAATTGGGAGGGTCGAATAGGATTTGGATATCCATTTCTGCCCATACCCTACGGGGAATTGCATCATAAATTGCTAGTAATTTTGCCTTTTTTCCATCATTCCCAATTCAATTTGTAGATGTCTATGACCTGTCATACAACTATCAAAGAGTCACTTTAATATTCCTAATACTCCCCACATCAGTCCCTATTTGGGTGTGTTCTACTATCTTAAATACACCTTATATTTAATTATCGACCCGGGTTGGTAGGCTTCGAGTTGCTACAAAATATATGCGAAGGTAGAGGGGTTCCTAGGGAGTTGTATAAATACTTTAATAAACAAAATATTGAAAAATATTTCAAAATGAAAAACCGAGTCAAACTCCTAAAAATTTAATTATTAATGTGATTAAAGCAAAACATCATATTAGGATAATATCAGACTACTCATTAATTAACACTTCTTCTTCTTAACCTAAGAATGGGAAAACTTTCATAAACAACTTCAAAAACTGAGAAATATCTAAGTTATGAATAAGTAGAAAAAATAAACAAAGAAGCAAGTAGAAAACTTAATAAAGAAAACTTAATTAAGAAAACTTCTCTAATTTTATAACCTATAAGCATTTTCAGTAAACATACAATTCAAGAAATAAAGCCTATTCTAGTATCAATCTACAAAGTATTGGTGTATTTTCTAGAAATTAACATATCTAACCCTAAATTCAATATAAACAATGGTAAATTAAACTAAATCAAAGATAGAATTATCAGATATTATAGCGATGATAAATGAGGAAATTAAAGACAAAAGAAGAAAATCAAATCATAATTCAAAAACATACTTTGAAAAGAAATACAAGAAGGGATTTTAATAAGTACTTTAAAATAATCTAATTTAAGGTCCTAGAGGCTGATGTAACTATTACCTAATTACCAAAACATAACAAAATTGAAAGAGCCAAAGAAATAAAACTAAAAACAGGTTAAAAATAAACTAAGAACAGTAAAGGTCGGATGAAAGGCTGGACGGAAATCTAGAAGAAGGTCCGAATGACAGTCCAAACACACAGTTCGAATGAGAGGTTGTATACAGAAAATAATAAAAACAGACCTAAATGATTTAATTATCAGCTGATTTTGTGCATATGAAAACAAAATGCATAAAGGACAGAATTTAAACCTAATCAATAATTCAAATAAGCAAAAGGGATTACTAACCTATGGGTATGAAGAGATTATTTCTATTATAAAATAAAACAAACTGAAACAGAGCTGAACTAATTTATAGTTTAGACAAAAAGCAGCAAAACTATTCTCTAACTATAAATTATACCTAAGACTGACATAATATTAAACATTAACTTGAAAGAAAAGTTGAAAGGAAACTAGAAATAAGCCATATGTGGCCGACCATTTTAATTCTATAAATGAGAACTACATTAACAACACAATGTGAATTATATTAACTACGGCGGATACATGTTACAGAGAACAGAAAAGCAAATATAAACAAATCAAAAATAAAAGTACTTATCTGTGATGAAGAGATAACAAAAACTCATACGGAAATAGAAACCATGAATTGTCGAGGGGCCCTCTCAGCAATCATGGATAATGCCTGGCGAATGCTTTCACAGTCAGTCATAAACAGCAAGGCGTAGAGCTTCTATTAAAAACAAGGAGCATAGTTACAATCTTCTTCTCTCAAAACAGACTAACTATCTACCTAATGGATTGATCAATCGCCTATCTCTTTGCATGGAGGTGTTTATATACACATTGTTTTCAAGAGACTGAGCAAGTCGACCCTTTAGTGGTTGACTACTCTTCTAAATTTAGTTAATCATAAAAGGCAATAAATGTTCACAGGCCAGTGCATGAGCATCTGCCTCCTTCAGTGTGATCATGGCATCTTTAGCATGAACATGGCGTCATGGTGGTGTATCTACTCCTTCTTTCGCGTGACTGGTGGAGTGGTGTTGGTGCAAGAAATGTACATGATGGGTCTTCCAGAACACAGGTCCTTCATCAGCGTGTGTGATGTGGCATGCATCCCCTTCCTTAGCACAACTAACGGCATGGTGTTGAAAAAATAAGAGCACATGGTGGGCAAGTCGTTCCATTCCTCAAAGCACATAGACTGGTAACAATTCGGAGATTAAGTAGAGGAGGCCACGACCGATCCTTCTAGACTGGAGTCATTCCTCCCTTTGAACGCGTGGGTGATAAGCAGTTTGATGGAGATCTTAGGCTGAAAGATTCTTCAATCATCAAACACGTGGACAGCAAGTCGTTTGCAGAACTATTTCAACATTAAATTCCTGAAATCGATTATGTACAGTGCGCAGCCTGATTAACGAGCTGACAAAAAACTAGACAACGAGCTGCGTGATGAGTTGGACAATGATTGCGCAGATCGGGCCGAATGGTAAGATGAATGTGTACTTATTAGTAATTCACCCAAACATACTCCATAATCTGCAAACAAATAGACATATTAATTAATATATCAAATATGCTTTAAATAATATAGATTTGAGTTAATAAAATCATAAAAATGATATTAATAACCAAAGTTGGATAAACATTAAATTTGTTCTTACCTTGTGCTGAATAACAATCTTTATGACATAAAATACACGAAAGATAATAAAATATGCATTTAAATGTGTTATTTTAATGCCAAAAATGATAACAAAATGAGGCTCAACATTCCCCCAAACCGGAGAAATGTCAGGTCCCACTAAGAAAAGAAAAAGATAAGAGATCATACTGTCAAAGGGAACTTTCAAATGTGAACCAGCAATAGGCATATGCATGAATGAGTGAATTCATAAGTTTTGTAATTAGTTCAACCATGTCCAAAGTAAAACTTTGGATAGGTTGAACATATGACACAAAAGGTATAAAATTAATCATTTGATAGTTTACATACATGATTGAGTAAAAGTATAGGGTTACTAACAATGAAATGATAATAAAAAAAACTTTTAAGGTCAAAGCATTCTCATGGAGGTAAAAACTATTTTCCAAAAAAAAAATTTGGTTAGCAAATTTTAGTCATAAGTGCTATAATATCACTAAGTTTAGATCGTCATTTGGTATTTCATTTGGATTATCCTTCGACCCTTCATATAGTCCTCCATATTGATCTTCTATAAAAATATACTTCATGCTATAACCAAGTTCTATTGCTAATTTATCCTGAAAAACACTTATAATTTTGTTAGAGAAAATAGATCTGTCATAAATAATGAAAATAAAAACAGTCTAATTTTTCCTAATCCTCCCCCCCCAAACCAAAGGTATGGCGTGTCCTCAAGCCATGAGAAGGAAGATTCGATTGTTCCATATAAAAAAAGTGCTATCATGTTGTTTTATTATTGTGTAAAAACAAAAAAACTAACTAGTAAATGGAAATGATTCAGATATGTATATTCATGAAAAATGTATAACAGTGCTTAGAAAGACCACTTAAATGGTGATAAGATAACTGAAAGCATGACATAGGAAAAGCTAGTCATACGTGCCTTATTTTAAAGATATCTTGTTATCATAAGATATTTTGAGTTTACGTCGAAGTGTGTGAGATTTTATAGCTATGGGTCCCATTTCTAGGATAATGACATCCTAGGTATTTATTGAATTAGATAGCTAGGTCTAATCCCAACTTACAGTGATTCTCAAATGACATTAAAAACAATCGGCCTTAAAATAAAATTTGAAAAATTTTCTTCATATTTATCATTATTCTCTGAATCATGTGCATAATAGTGCATTAACTAGATCTCTTTTACCCGATATTGCGCCGCTGCCAGCAGGCCTGTTCAGTACCCCAATGGGTTTATCTTGGTACCATGCAACCATAGACCCACTTCGAGTGAACCTATTCAGTACCCCAACAGGTTTACTTGCATTTATCGAGCTTCCTTGTTTTAAGTTTTTACTTAGCATTGACCCGCTGCCAGCAGGCCTATTCGGTACCCCGGCAGGTTTTCCTTGTATAATAATATTAAGTATATGGAATTCGATTGGTACTAGAGCACGCTAAGCCCTGCTAAAACACATAATTCAATTTTGTAAAAACTTATAAGTAATTTTCATAATGGCCTTAATCATAGATCGTGTCAAAAGAGAATAACTTAAAGTTGTTCTTTGACCTTATAACCCTTCTTCTTTGTGAAAGATAAATAATGTTCCCCACAGGCAAAAATTCCACCTACTATCGAGTTATCACACAAAGATACTCAAGAGACAAGTTTTGATAATAAGGATAGAATGAACTAGTAATCCATAGGCACAGAGTAAGATTTGAAAAATATGATAATAAAAGTAGGTCGTATCAAGCAACTGGTTGAAATAACGAATCAGAAATATAGACATCTAAATCAAAATACCAAAAACTATATGAATCATAAAAGGAATGGTTAAGAATGATGTACACATAATTGTTTTTAATTATCACTATAAGTTGCAATTTTTAAGAAAGGTTTAAGATATCTTATGATCATAAATTGTCCTTCAGATAATACTCCATGAGCTGCTTATAGATAAAATTCTTATAATCAGACTACAAAACCACTTGTTAGATGATTCATATTTATTTATAAAAACATATATAACATTATAGAAAGAAAAAGAGTCACCTATAGTAACTCTTATTTATTTAATAAAACAAAAATATATTTACATAATATCCTATTCTACTAAAAAGAAAGAAAACAATTCAATTATATGAATTCTTCCAATGTAACCATGTTCGAAGCAAAATTAAAAATATACCTTTATCCACATAAAAGAAAAATATTACAATGATTACCAAGATATGAAGAATCAACCGAGCTGTTTGATTTAGCAGCACTTAACATTGAAGAAGAGGATGATACCGTGGCTTGGTTCCCTCTTGGAACTATATTTCAATGTGACTTATGTATTATATGTTTTCTTCTTCATTTGTTGTGTCACGATATCTTTCATTGAATTCTAGAATGTATAAAGAATATAAGTTTGGTGACGGGGAATATTCAGGTTCTAATGTCCCTCCCTCATCGAATGAGAGGCATTCCAGGTTGATCTTGTCTTCTTGTGGAAAAGGCCAAGTAGAAACTTCACTTTATTTTGTAGTCTTTACAATCCCTTTATCTATAACCTCTCCAAATCTCATATGAATTTCTTGCATTAATGTTGGTGAGGTAGGTAAGGTGGATAAATGTTGCAGTTCAACACTGTAAGCATATTGTATTGCTTTATTGTTGTTAGAATGTGGATTAGATTGAACAGGAATGTGCATAGGGCATAGAGGAGGTTTATGAGAAGGTAATTGTGGCAGGTGTAATTTACTAGCTTGTGTGGTTGATCCTGCTTGGAAAATGGGATATTGTTGAAAATATTGTAGAACAGGAAGTGTTGCATCATAAGAGAGAGTATCCCTATGATCATCAGATGGGACAAAAGGATTTGTGAACAAGGTTGACAGGGGTTGAGATGAGACTGGGAAGAGGGTATATTCTTACTAATCTTGAATTTTCCTCTTGAATACCTTCTACATAATTCACAAACATTATCATATGATAACTGAAATACGTCACATGTTCCCATCAGACTTAAAATTTATAAATATTCATTTCTTATGCCTTTGAGTAAAATTTTTTGTAAGGTATCCTTTCATGACTGTCTTAGTTTTGATATTTGAAGGTTGTATTGAAAGTGTTCGACATAATTTTCCAAATTTTCTTCTTCTCCTTGTGTTATTTCAAATATGTCCTCATTGACCCTGAAATAATCTTGGTATCTTTCCAAGAACATATGTTTCATGTCCTCCCAAGTTTGAATGCAATTCCCACCTAGGCTCATGAACCATCAGAGGGCTACTCCTTTCAAAGTAAGAGGGAAAATTTTCAGATTTTGAACATTGTATGCTCTACAAAGCATTTCCAATTGAAATAAAAATTCATCGGGGTCTTCATTCTCTAGTCCGTGAAAATTTGGAAAAATGGATGGGGGAATGTACTGTATTTGTGCCATTCCTCCTGTATCTCTAATAGGGAATTCAAAGGTAACAACCTCTTCATCCTTCTTTCCTACCATATCTTCCCATGACATAAATAGTTTTTCATGTGTTATCTTAAAGCTCTCCTTTCAAATGTTCCTGTTAGTTTGTTAGTAGGATGGGTGGCGCTTACAACACCACTAAGTGATTTAATTGTAAAATAATTCCTATACTCGCATATGAGTAAATTGTATGAAATTAAATTACCTAAAGGCACACGTACATCAACTTGAACTTATGAAAAAGTAAACTATCTATATCTATGAAAAGAAAATTATGCTTAAGGGAAATAAATTGAACTTTTCGTAATGTAAACACACTTGTGTGAAAAAGGAACAACAAGGCTTTGGAGAGACCCACTAAAGTGGATGCGTCAGGATATCACACTATGGAAATTTTGTAGTGAATTCATCTTTGCGTCTTACTATTTCCCCTTCCCCTTGTTGTGTAACGTAAAGGCAACCTATCTATCCTTATCTATATAGACTATGTTCATGAAAAACTAAACTAAAGGAAAACCTAGACTACTGCTATTGTTGGGTTTGGGGGCGCCTGTTATAAAACATGCGCAGGTTCTTACCTCTCATATTACTCCTCCCTCACCACCAACCTATCACTAAACTTCATAAGCAAATTTTATTTTTTCTACCTTACAGAAAAACTCCCCGGTAACGGCGCCAAAATGTTTGGGTGTGTTCTACTATCTTAAATACACCTAATATTTAATTATCGACCAGGGTTTATAAGATTTGAGTTGCTACAAAATATATGCAAAGGTAGAGGGGTTCCTAGGGCGTTGTAGAAATACTTTAATAAACAAAAGATTGAAAAATATTTCAAAATGAAAAACCAAGTCAAACTCCTAAAAATTTAATTATTAATGTGATTAAAGAAAAACATCATACTAGGATAATATCAGACTACTCATTAATTAACTCTTCTTCTTCTTAACCTAAGAATGGGAAAAGTTTCATAAATAACTTCAGAAACTGAGAAAGATCTAAGTTATGAATAAGTAGAAAAAATAAATAAAGAAGCAAGTAGAAACTTAATTAAGAAGACTTCTCTAATTTTCTAACCTATAAGCATTTTCAGTAAACATACAATTCAAGAAATAAATCATGTGCTAGTATCAATCTACAAAGTATTGGTGTATTTTCTAGAAATTAACATATCTAACCCTAAATTCAATATAAACAATGGTAAATTAAACTGAATCTGAGATACAATTATCAGATATTACAGCGATGATAAATGAGGAAATCAAAGACAAAAGAAGCAAATCAAATCATAATTCAAAAACATACTTTGAAAAGAAATACAAGAAGGGATTTTAATAAGTACTTTAAAATAATCTAACCTAAGGTCCTAGAGGTTGATGTAATTATTACCTAATTACCAAAACATAACAGAATTCAAAAAGCCAAAGAAACAAAACTGAAAATAGGTTAAAAATAAACTAGGAACACTAAAGGTCGGATGGAAGGCTGGACGGCAATCTAGAAGAAAGGTCCGAATGACAGTCCAAACACACAGTCCGAATGAGAGGCTGCATACAGAAAATAATAAAAACATACCTAAATGATTTAATTATCAGCTGATTTTGTGCATATGAAAACAAAATGCATAAAGGACAGAATTTAAACCTAATTAATAATTCAAATAAGCAAAAGGGATTACTAATCTATGGGTATGAAGAGATTATTTCTATTATAAAATAAAACAGACTGAAACAGAGCTGAACTAATTTATAGTTTGGAAAAAAAGCAGCAAAACTAATCTCTAACTATAAATTATACCTAAGACTAACATAATATTAACCATTAACTTGAAATAAAAGCTGAAAGGAAACTAGAAATAAGCTATACGTGGCCGGCCATTTTAATTCTATAAACAAGAACTACATTAACAACACAATGTGAATTATATTAACTACGGCAGATACATGTTACAAAGAATAGAAAAGCAAATATAAACATATTAAAAATAAAAGTACTTATATGTGATGAAGAGATAACAAAAACTCAAACGAAAATAGAAACCATGAATTGTCGAGGGTCCCTCTCAGCAATCAATGATAATTCCTGGTGAATGCTTTCACACACAATCATAAATAGCAAGGCGTAAAAATTCTATTAAAAAAAAGGAACATAGTTACAATCTTCTTCTCTCAAAACAGACTAACCATCTACCTAATGGATTGATCAATTGCCTATCTCTCTGCATGGAGGTGTTTATATACACACTGTTTTCAAGAGACTAAGCAAGTCGACCCTTTAGTGGTCAACTGCTCTTCTAAATTTAGTCAATCATAAAAAGCAATAATTGTTCACAGGCTAGCACATGAGCTTCTGCCTCCTTCAGTGTGATCATGGCATCTTCAGCATGAACATGGCATCGTGGTGGTGTATATACTCCTTCTTTTGTGTGACTGGTGGGGTGGTGTTGGTGCAGGAAATGTACACGATGGGTCTTCCAGAACACGGGTCCTTCATCAGCTTGTGTGATGTGGCATGCAGCCACTTCCTTAGCGCAACTAACGGCGTGGTGTTGAAAAAATAAGAGCACATGGTGGGCAGGTCGTTCCATTCTTCAAAGCGCGCAGACTGGTAACAATTCAGAGGTTAAGCAGAGGAGGCCACGACCGATCCTTCTAGACTAGAGTCATTCCTCCCTTTGAACGTGTGGGTGATAAGCAGTGTGATGGCAATCTTAGGCTGATAGCTTCTTCAATCATCAAACACATGGACATCATGTCGTTTGCAGAACTGTTTCAACATTAAATCCCTGAAATCAGTTATGGATAGTGCGTATCCTGATTAACGAGTTGAACGAAAAACTAGACAGCAAGCTGCATGACGAGCTAGACAACGATTGCGCAGATCGGGCTGAATGGTAAGATGAATGTGTACTTATTAGTAATTCACCCAAACATACTCCATAATCTACAAACAAATACACATGTTAATTAATATATCAAATATGCTTTAAATAATATAGATTTGAGTTAATAAAATCATAAAAATGGTATTAATAACGAAAGTTGGATAAACATTAAATTTGTTCTTACCTTCTACTGAATAACGATCTGTATGACATAAAATAAATGAAAGATAATAAAATATGCATTTAAATGTGTTATTTTAATGCCAAAAATGATAACAAAATGAGGTTCAACATTCCCTACCAAATTAGAGACCCTCTTGATTCATTCAAATCCCCCTTTGTCAAAACTGGTCAAGACAATTTTTCCAAAATTCTTCCTTTATTTGGAATTTTTTATTTGGGAAATTACAAGTGGTATCAGATCCTGATCCTAGAATCTGATAGATATATCTATTCATGTTTCCTAACTCTGACCTTCCTCCATTATAAACAGAGAGTGGATCCCTTAACAGTGAAAGGGAAGAAAGTTGAGAAGTCGGCTCTTTTTACAAGAAGATTAAGGAAAAACTAGAACTGGGAAATATGGATGACAAAGAAAACCATGAAGACCTTAAAACATTCATTAAGGAAGCTATGGAATGCATGTCTAAAAATTTTATGCAAGGATTATAAATTTTTTCTACCCAACTTATGGGGAATTCCACATTTAGGAGTGGTAGTAGTTCACCCCATGAAGAGAGGAAGACCCATGGGGAAGCCATTTTTTCGAAGACTAGACCTCATAATAGACCACATGAGTTCAGAAATCAAAATGGACCTGCAATACCTAAGTTCTTAGAGTCCAAAGAAGTTCCTTATGCCACCTATGATGTTAAAGAAGCAGCAAATGAGTGGCATCAATTAGGTGATGAGTGTAGGAAAGTCCTCCCTTTTGATCAGTACATTAGAGATTTTATTCAATTCAAGCAAGGAGAAAATGGGAATAGGAAATATCCTATTAATCAGAAATTAAAGTACACCATTTTAAAAGTAACCATTCTTTCCTTCACTGGATCCTCACAAATGTATGCTAGTGCTTGGTTGCAAAAATTAAGTGTATATTTTTAGTTAAATCATATGGTTGAAGTAGATGCATTGAAGATGGCCATTCTGCATCTTGAAGGGGAAGCTAGTAATTGGTGATTCCATGGTATTATAACATTGGTACATGATCAAATTTTGTCTTATGAGGGTTTCTCCAATGCATTGATGGAAATATTCGAGAGGAAATACCCTGAACTTCCTTTCAAAAAACTAGCGCAATTGAAGCAAGTAGGAACTCCTGAAGCATATATGTTAGAATTTGAAAATATTGCAGTAATGGTTTCCAATGTATCTATGGCTAGGATGGTTTTATTGTTTACTAAAGGAATGACAGAACCTTTGAGAGGGCAAGTGAAATCCGACAAGCCCTCCACATTGAAGGATGCCATGAATTTGACAAGGGATTTGCAGAATGTGTTGCCAAGAACCAAATATCCTCCTAATCCAAATTTCCCTTCCAAGTTCAAGGAAGGTAATAAACCATGGAAAAAGGACTCCTATACCAAAGAAAATAAAGGAGTACCAAGCAAATAAGAGCTTAGAAGAAAGAAGCTATGTTTTACATGCCAACAACCTTGGGTCCCAGGACATAGATCATGTGCCAAGGGGAAGGAGCACTATATTGAAGTTTTTCCTGAAGATGACGAAGAGGAGGAGGAGGAGGAAGAGGAAAAATATGCATCCCAAGAATAAGGGTATCAAACAGTAGAAGAATAACAACCCACTCTTGATACAGAAAAAATTGCAGCACTTTTGGGTGTACCTAGATTTCGCACCTTAAGGCTCAAGGGCAACATACAAGGCCAAAAGGTCACAGTTCTAGTGGATGGTGAAGAGGAGAAATTTGCAAGATGAAACTTTTTATGGTTTCACAGTCATGATTCTAGGTAACAATTCTATGGACTGCACTAAATGGATTCCAAAGCTTCAAATTAATATAAGAAATCATACTATCACTGACAATTTTTATGTAGTGAAAGTGGTTGATACTAATGTGGTTTTGGGAGTACAATGGTTGTATTATTTGGGGGATCATGTAGTGAATTATAAATATCCTGAAATAAGGTTCAAAATTCGGAAGGGAAACCCATCTTGTTGAGAGGAATGCACACTTATCCAAATCAAGTGGTGTCTTCTCACAACATGAGGTCTGTTTTGAGGCATGGAAATATAGAATGGGCTACTGAATGTTTAATTACATCTCATAAACCTCACTTGAATATGTCCAAGAATCCTAAGGAGATAGAGAAACCATTGAGTAAGTAGGATAATTTTTTTGGAGTACTTCCCCCAGGGAGACCACCATAAAGGGGGATGGAGCATAGAATTGAGTTAGAGATAGGAACACAACCTATGAAAATGTAGCCTTATAGGCATCCCAAAAGGATTATAGATGAGATTGAAGAGGCCATTAAAGAACTCTTGGATTTGGGTCTCATAAGGCCTAGTTCTAGCCCATTTGCTTCTTCAGTTGTCATGGTTAAGAAGAAAGATGGAACCTTAAGAATGTGCATTGATTTCAGATTATTAAACAAGAAGACAATAAAGAATAGATACCCCATTCCAACGATTGATGAGCTCATGGATGAGCTCCATGGGGATATGTTATTCTCAAATATTGACCTTAGATCTGGTTATCACCAAATTCAAATGAGAGAAGAAGACATACCAAGGATTGCTTTCAGATGCCACTATGGTCACTTTGAGTTTGTTGACATGCCCTTTGGCTTGACAAATGCACCTACCAAATTCCAATCATGCATGAACAATATATTCCAAAAGCAACTTCGTAAGTTTGTACTAGTTTTATTTGATGACATTCTTATTTACAGTAAAACTTGGGAAGAACATTTGCATAATCTAGAAGAGGTATTAAAAATTCCGCATGATCAATCTTTGTTTTCTAAGCTATCAAAATGTGAGTTTGGTTTGATAGAGCTATTATATCTTGGACACATCATTGGTCAATATGGTTTGAAGGCGTATATGGAGAAAATAAGGGCCATTTTAGAGTGGACTCATCCCAAAAGTCTCACTGAATTAAGAGGATTCATTGGAATTTGCACCTACTATAAAAATTTTGTGAAGGGGTTCTCTCAACTCACTTCACCTCTCACTGATTTGAAAAAGAAAAATGATTTCCAATGGCATGAAGGGGATGAAAAATATTTCCAAAGAATGGAGGTAATGAGCAGTTTTCCTATTCTAGCTTTTCCTGATTTTTCTAAAACATTTGTCTTGGAATGTGTTGCATCAGGGGAAGGCATTGGAGCAGTCCTAAAACAAGGGCAACACCCAATAGATTTTGATGGTAGGAAGATACAACCACATGAGAAACTTTACTCCATTTATGATAAATAAATGCTAGCTATCTTGCATGATTTGGTCAAGTTCAGACGATACTTGGTGGGAAACAAATTTGTGGCCAAGGCTGACCATAACAGCTTGAGGTACTTCCTCACTCAAAAGGATATAAATTAAAGGCAGCAAAAGTGTGTGAGTAAGATTTAAGAAATTTAATTTGATATTTAATATGTGAAGGGAAAAAATAATGCGGTATCTAATGCCTTATCTAGAAGACCTTCTATTACTCTATTGGATGTAGCGTAAAATTGGAAAGCCACATTAGAGGTAGAGTATGCCAAGGATAAATTCTCATGTGAACTTTTTTATGGGACTAACCAAGATGATAGGTATAAGGTGTTGAAAGGAATCATATACTACAAAGATAGAATCTATTTGGTCCCTAATTCAAGATTGAAAGAGGAAATTTTAAATAAAGATCATGACTCTCATCTAGCAGGTCACCCCGGTTTCTTCAAAACATACTGAATGTTGAGGGAGAGATTCTCATGGAAAGGGATAAATGCTGATGTTCTAAATTATGTTAATGAATTCCCCACATGTCATCAAAATAAAGTGTAGCACACTCATCCATCAGGTCTCTTACATCCCTTTCATATTCCAATACAAAAATGGGAGATCATTTCTATGGACTTCATAACTGGTTTGCCCAAAGTATTTGGTAAGGATTGCATATTTGTGGTGGTGGATAGACTCACTAAATTTGCTCATTTAATTGTTGTTAATACCAAATTCACTACTACACAAGTGGCTGACCTTTTTTTTAAAGAAGTTTCCATATTGCATGGGCTTCCTAAGAGCATTGTTAGTGACAAAGATAGCATATTTTTTAGTGCATTTTGGCAAGAACTCTTCAAAATGGTGGGGAAATATTTGACACCTAACACAAGCTATCATCCCAAAACTGGTGGCCAAACAGAGAGGGTAAATCAATAGTTGGAAGGATACCTGAGAAACTATGTTAGTGGGAAGCAAAAAAAAAGCATGGATAAAAATGGTTGCATTTGGGTGAGTTTTGTTACAATACTACTTTCCATATGTCCATTGGCATGTCTCCTTTTAAATCACTTTATGGTTATGATGCATCCACTTTTACTGAACACATTTTTTATGATAGCAGATCTTCAAAGGCCAAGTATTGGCTTGAAGAAAGTCAAGGGATCTTGAAATTTTTGAGAGATAACTTGTAGGTTGCTCAAAATCAACAGAAACAATATGCAAACCAACGAGAGACAATTCCAAGTGAATGACTTGGTTTATTTGAGGTTGTGGACCTAAAAAAAAACCACCATAAATGGTAAAGGTTCAGAAAATCTCAATCCAAGGTTTTATGGTCCCTACAAAGTGATTCAAAAAGTTGGGGAAGTGTCCTATCAATTGGAGTGTTGGCCCGAGAAAGGGGCATAGGAAGGAAGTTTGCACATGCAACCAATGAAAATACGTCGCGCGCGTGAAAGAAGAAAAGGAAGATCATGAAGGATGTAAAGGGTCCACAAAAGCACATCAAAGAGGTGCGTGGCAAAGGAAAGGCAAGTGCGGAAGCGCGCAAGGGGAAAATGGTCGGAAAGCGACGGATGCAGAATCCAGATCATGGCCATCTAGGGTGGTGTAAGCCTGCAGCTACACATGTATGAGAAGATATTTGTAATTCAAGCCGATAGTGCCTCGTGTTAGGTCATGATCACCGCAGCTGTAACCAGATGGGTGGCTGATGGTGATGGCTAACAGACTACCGCTATGCAGTTGGCCCTGCGTGGCCATGTAAATTAGTATAAATAGGAGGGATGCAATAGTTAGAAGGTTGTTCTATAAGGTTTTCATTGATCCATGTTCAGTTTTCAGTAGTAGTTTACTATTCAGTGGTAATCCATGAGGGGGATGTCATTTTTGTTGTAATGTCATAGCTATCAGAAGGGGAGTAGACTCAGGAAGAGTATAGTAGCAATATAGGGGCTGTTGAGCCACGGATCTGGCTGCTGTGTCAGCAAACTACTAGGAGTAGGAGTAGAATAGAAGAGCAAACCAGAGGGCATGAGAACTATAAGTCTGAACTTAAAGACAAATCTCAAGATCATTCTTCATCCCGCAGACTGCAAGGTGCTCTATCCTTTCTCATGTCAGATGAAGAGCACCTTGGTGGTTTTTCCCAGATTGGTTTCCACGTAATCTCTTACATTTGAATGAATGGTTGATATGGTGAATTTCTATGTGATTGATTACTATTTGCTTTCCGTATAATGTTCAAATGTTACTTGAATCTCTGTTATCATTAAGCAATTGGTAAATGAATGGTCAAAATGCATTGTTGAAATGAATCTATATATATATCAGTCTGTATGATTAATGTTTTCAACCCCGACTTAAGTCTTAGAGCCAATTGGATGTGAATCAGCTGCGTCGCACAAGTGGCACCGACTGCGAGGTGGAAAGGAAGGTCATGTCATGTGTGATGACATATGTTTATGCTCAGTCGTGCACAACTGACTCCTCTGTCTAGCCATCTTTCTTCCTTTGTTGAGCTCCTTGGCTGCGAGCCAAGGGACTATACTCCCTTGAAAATCATGAAAACATGGTTCTGATGGTTACCCATCTATGAGATATCTCGGGTGAGACTGGGCTTGCTTCGCAGGTGTTGCCGATGGGGATTTCTCTATCGGATCGGTATCTCGGGTAGTTGTTGGATCGGCGGGCTGCGCATAACCTGGGTTGCGCGAGTGGGGAAAAGTGACCAACAAATGGTTCCATTGTCGAGACCCTATTGATTAAATCAGGGATATGTTGTGGCACCCAACGAAGGAGGAGAGAGAATACTGGTTGGATGCTAAAACGCTGGTGTTCGCGCAAGAAGAGAGCGCAGGAACACGGTTAAGCACAGAAATATGGTTAGATGAATATATATACTCTGATATTCATGATATCTTCTTTACTGAGTTCCCCATTCGACTACATGAATGGTTAGTAGGATTGGAATCTAGGCGGACCAATTCCCAAAAAAGGGAGATTAGTGAGTGGAGTGACCAACTGGTTCAGGAGGTAACTAGTGTAAGTAACTCTGTCTCCAGAGCTATTGATTTTTGGGTTGATAGTATATTGCAAGGGTATATTACTAAGTTTGCAATAGATACTATAACTTCATATAGTGAAGCTGAAAGAAATTTCTTCCAATGACCACGAAGGAGATACTTATTGAGTATAAGTACATGGATAAAATTACTTGCTTATGAGAAGGGTCTTTTGCACATGGATAGTTGAGTTGTGTGTCTAGGAGGGGGCTATGTCGCTAACAAACAGGTAAGAACATGGGGAAGAGTGCGTGGAGATGTTCCTTGGAAGAACAGAACCTAAACTCGAGGTTGGAGTCCTAAGGAGTGGGAGAAGATTCAGATCAGGAAAGAGAAGGAAAACCGAAAGGGGCCGATGGAATCCTAGGTTGTTCGAAGGAAGCGAACACAAAATTCGGTCGGGAGAATATGAAGGGTCTTGCGATGAAGAGGAGGACTATAGCCCAATCTTGGAAGGACCTGAAGATCTGGAGAGCTCTAACAAGACATCAAGATCAGAGCACAACTTATAACACCAGCAATATCACCTGAGATGAGATCTAGAGTCCCATCCCCTGAAAGGACCTCTAATACGGATAGCACTATCCCTGGAACTAGTGTGCAAGAAGGTGCAACTCCATTGAACCCTGTCCTGAAAAACCATAACGCCAACCCAATGGCCATGACAGATGTTTGGTTACCTACATTTAATGGAAATGGAATGGAAGACCCCAAACAACACTAGTTCCTCTATGAAGCTATTTGGATGGTATGTTTATTCCATGGAGCAGACGTCAAGAAAGCGCAGATGATCACGACCTTAAGGGGTCGCACCCTGGACTGGTTCATGAAATTTTATGCTGCACCAGTTGAAACACCGCAAAATACCCTTGAGGAAATCCAAGCTGCAATGATCTCTGAGTTCAGAAAACCCAAATCAGAGTCACAATGTATTACTGAGATTAAGGAGATTAAACAGGCTCTAGCAGAAACTGTGTGGGACTTTGATCAACAATTCAATACGTTGATGGCCAATGTAAGCTTCCAAATGTTCGATGTACAGCATAAGGAGTGGTTTATTGCTACCATGCTACCACACATCCGAGGTCTGTTGATGCAGCAAAAGATTGAATCACAGACAAAAGCACTAGAGTTGGCCATGAAGCTAGAGACCTCGCCTATTGGTGACGGCACCGCAGGAATGGTACAGATTCAGTCACAATTAGCCAACCTCATGATACAACTTCAAGATATCAAGAAGGTAAAAGAAGCACAAGAGGACTTATGGTGCACAAAATGTAGAACGGACGGACACACCAAGGATAATTGTCCGACCTTCATGAACTATGTCGCATCAGGTGCACCTAACCCATTAAACGTCCAGGGGATACCATGACGTTGTATATGCTAGTTAAGAGGCCACCACAACGAAGAATATATATATTTGCAAAAAGATGTAAGTACCCCTGCAAACTTATTCTGTAAATTTTTTAAATTAGTAGGACATGAGGAAAAATACTATAGAGCATACCATCTCTTGAAAGAAAAAATAGTTGATACGTACTTAATGAAAAATGAGGGGTTCCCTCAGGTTGAATAGGAACAAGCCTTGTATCAACCTGTACATTTACCAGCTAATCAGTACCAATATCCATACATGCTTCAGCAGCCATATGCACAACAAAACCCCTGTCAGCAAAACTACCAGCAAAACCAGTACCCACCATAGCAACTACACCCTCAAGGAAGGGGTGGCTGAAACTTTAGAGGACGAGGTGGAGGAGGAGGATTTGGTAGGGGAAGAGGTCCAATTACATGCTACAATTGTGGACAACTAGGTCACTTTGCTAGAGATTATTTATAGCCTGCAAGAACATGCTCATATTGTAAGGGATAAGACCATAATGTTGAACAATATCCTCAGCTAATCGCAAAGTGGAAAGTAAGGACCATTTTTGCACCCAACCCCCCACCAAACCTGAACTTGAATGCAAATGCGAATGTTTAGATGATCATGGCTGAACTGCGGGACCTAAACATTGCTGTCATAACTAGAGGAGGTGCGACGACTGGAGCAGAACAAGATAACACACAAGAACAACCACAGCCACAAGTGAGGCCGATGGCATAGAAAAATGAATCACTGACCGTCCAGAAATAGAAATAAATATTATGGGATGTGCAATAAGACTTCATAAACCCAAACATACCATCAACTTCAGCAGAAGTCAAGGACATGCCTGAATGGTTCCAGCACCTATTGCAGAAGAAGGACTCACCTAAGGTTAGTAAGCTGAGACCTATTCTATCAAGTTGTTTGATGCTAATCCAAGATAAAGATGTTATTGTAGAGCTGCAAGCAATAATAGACGAGATCCCTGGAGAGCCACAAATTGAGAAGAAGGTTAACTAGGTGTGATGGAAATGTAAAACTAGTCACGAGTTGAGAATGAATGCGTAGATAGGTGATTATGACATGGACTATATCATCTTAGATCTGGGGTCAGATTTCAATATACTAACATGCCAGACCTGGGAAAGCATGGGAAATCCGCGCTTAGACGAGTCTCCTATCCAGCTGTGTCTTGCCAATCAGGTGAAGGTACTACCCATTGGTCGATTGAGCAATGTCATTGTCGATGTTGAAGGATTGCGCACATATGTAGACTTTGAGGTCGTCAACATTGTGGATGATACAAATCCTTACCCTGCACTGCTAGGGATAGATTGGGCAATAGACAATCAAACAATAATAAATTTCAAAAAAAGGATCCTCTCCTTTGAAGATGAGGAAATGAGGGTAGTCTCACCCATTGATCCATTTGAGGGGCAAAGATGCGTTGAGCCTGTTTATAATGAGTGGAAAGCTGATTATCTTGATCAAATATACAATGTTACATCTATGCGCGAAGACCATATCAGTCCGACGGTATATGGGAACCTAAGTTGGAAGTGTGCGAGTTCATGTACGTCTGATTCAAGGGAGGCTTTAGAGAATTGGCAAAATAGATTACATGAAGTCTCCATGAGAAGGTGTGAAAGAGTTACAAGGTCTGTGTGACGGGTGGAGGCTAAGTCAAGGGAGTTACCCACCTATGATAGTTTCATATACACTTTGGATATGGTGCCCAAGACCTATGATAACTCTGAGCAGCTGGGACAATGGACCCAGCAGGTTGCGCATACAGTTCTAAGTGTTGACAAACACCCTACAATTCATGATACAATCCAGAAAGAAAAAGGAAGTATAGTCAAGAAGATCAATGATGCTAATGTTCACCAATGCAACGTAGCTACTCAAAAAGACAATAAACCCACAGACGTAGAAGATAATACGATTAACTTCAGCAGGCCAAAAACAGGTGAAACAATGAAAGATCACAGAATAATACAAAAGTGCTTGCAGGATGAAGCGGTTGTACAAATCACAGTTCTCCTACAAGAATACCAGACCCTCTTCCCTCTCAACGGCACAAAAACAAAGGGAATGGTGGAAGACTTAAAGGGGATGAAGATACCCTTGCGATTACATACCAAGCCAAGTCAGCAACAATTGCCGCCACGGAATTATCAATACATCAAGGTGAAGCCATCCACGAAAGGATTACTTATCCTACAATATGATAGTAGAGTATTCAAGCACCCACACAAACTAAATAAAAATTGGCTAAGGCCATATATGATCACACAAACTATGGATATGGGCACAGCACAACCCTAGAAAAGTCGATGGTACCCACATCGCGAATTTGGTGAAAGGCATTTGCCTGAAACCTTACTTTGACACGTGTAAAAAAAAATGACCAAAAGACGTAAACTATTCTGTTGCAGGATTGCGACAGAACCAGCAAAAATCACAAAGAATAAACAGCCCAATAATCAAGTCATTGCATAAACCCAAGCGAGTGAACTAAAGTGTGCAAGGGGCGAGCAAAACAAAAAGGCATTGGTATATGGGGCAAGGCAAGAAGGGTCCAATGGATGCAAAAAGCAGGAATGACAGGCTGGAAAGCATTAACCATCGGATCCATGCCAAATATTTATACGACCGGGGCACCTACATGGCATTAAATAAACGCAGTACAAGGAGTAGGGCAGCGTACTTTTAGATCTCATCAACCGTCCTAGCACTAATTACCATAACTAGTATGACAAGTACAACCCGAAAGGCCAGCTACAAAAATTAACGAAGAAAGCATTGGAAAAGGCAACCCGAGAGATTGATTAGACCTAAACCTCCTGTCAAATGATGATTGAAAGACACTGTGCAATATGTAAATATTCATCTTCCCCATCAAGCAGTTTTATTTTATGCACAGTGAGCACAGGAGCCGAGCCATTACAGAACTACATCCTATCACATGTCTTTCATTCCGCTAACACCCATGGTAATTAATATTCCCTGTGAGAGTGAGGCATCAGACACAACTGTCATCTCTGGTTGCCTCATTGATGAGGAAGTAGAAACCTAGTTAGTCGAAGGCCCACAACTACAACAGCCACCAGAGATTGATGCAATGGAAAGAAAAAGGAAGCCACAAACAATTCCAACCCCTAGTTCGCATCCTATGTCGAACCCAATCCAGGGAATACCAGTTATTCCAGGTGATCCATCTACACAACCTCCGCCGAGACAAAGGAAACGTAAGGTTCTAGGCACTCCAAATGAGCGAGGAAAGGCACATGCTACTGAGCAAAGAAATAATGGTGGAGACGAAGCCTTGCTACCGTAGACAGAGCCAGAGGTAGAGCGAGCTGAACCGAACTTCCCATGCTACATTCAGCTAAGAATACCTGGTGCAGTGGATGTAGATATTTTGAAAAAGGTGATGACCACTTTGATAGCACCACATATCCCTATCAGCATGGCCTTGCTACACGATATCCTCCCCAAGTTGGTTGTATTAAAGTTCCAAGGCTACAACACTCGGTGGCAAGAGGGGTTGCAGATAAAATACTGCATGAACATAACCTACGCCGCTACATGTGTTGTCAAGGTACTCAAGCCATAGAAGTGGGCCGAGGGACTGGCCACTACAAGACTAACCAACATGCTCTTAATACCTCACTTCAGCCATAGCATACAGGTTAATTCATATGTAAAGCAGTTACTGGTCTGCTTTCATAGAGGATACTTATGGCTGGATCAGCCATATCCGATTAATGCTGAATTAATAGAGAGAATAACAGGACTCCCAAATGGGAGCAAAGATCCACTACCCTACCTAGCTAAGCACAATACTAAATCCATCATGCAGAATCACACAACCTTCAGCAAGCAAGACGAGGCTACTTGCTTAGGCCCATCCAAGACAAAAGTGTCCATGTTACTGCAAATATATTATCCTATAAAATATTTCATAAGATGATACCAACATAGTGTTCGGCAGCGGTAGTAGAAATTGCAGATTTATGTGCACAGGGATAAAAGTTCAACTGGTCACGGTACTTGCTAAACGCACTGTTCGAAGATGTGATGCTGGCTCAACACAAGAAAGGTCACAAATTCTACTATTCCTAGTTACTAATTTTGATTTCCTTCACTGTCTGGGCTGACCCTCTAGACTATGTACACATGGATGTCCCAATATCTTTCCTGGGGGCAAGATACCAGAATCTATGGGAAGACAAGGCGGATAGAAACCACCAACAGGATAACAATATTGTATTCTTCATGCATGCTGAGGCGCTACAACAAGTTATCAGACAAACTCACAAGATCCGCGCCAAAAACTGTGCACAGGTACATTGCTTTCGTCAAGTTTGAAGCTGATGTACATAATATAAATCTACTGCCTACAAAAGATCCACTTCGGCAGATACATCAAGCAATATTTATAGTGACCAATGACGATGTGGATGCAATTGTCAATCTGTGGCCTGAGGAATGGCGTGACCCACTCGCAGAGCCACTACCTGAAGAACAGAATGTAGAAGAACCTCCAATTCATCAAGTTAATGGTGAATACCTTGAAGGTAACGATGCCCAAGAGGATACCTCACAAGAAAACATTGAGGATGATGATGATATGGAGGACTCGGACCAGCATCCTTTAGAGCAGCCTCTTGGTGGAGATCAGACACAGAACCGCGTGTATCCCGAGGAAGGCCATTCAATTCGAAAGAAACAGAAAGCCAACAAAACAGAGAACACAACTACATTAACTGAGGATGAGTTACAGAAACTTTCCAACGCTGTTAAGAAAGTTGCGCAAGATAACCTCAATGATTTAAGGGCCCAGCAAGTGAGCATTGCTACCCAAGTCTAGGACCACCTCAATAAGTTGATAGCGGCTATCAACGATTTAAGGACATTGTGGAGGCCAAAACATATGGTGTTGATCCTAACGTGCCACTAGTCACACCGACGTTAGTACCGCCAATCAAAGTGCTCATTCAGAAGCAGGCACTCAAAGTGAATGAAGAGATAAGTGCAGGTACTAGTGATAATAGCACCGAGATAGACTTCTCCAAGTTGCTCTTGGAGGAGGTCTGTCACATGCCCCAATTTTGCAAAAACAATTTTATATTATTTGAGGAACATTATGTTAAATTTTATGCTAAGTTGTAATTAATGACCAGTGGAGTCAAGAATATTTATTGTAAATTTAGGATATTTTATTTATAAATAAATAAATGAGGAGACAACAGCTTAGGAGAGATGTTAAAAGAGTGTTTACTGCTCAAATTGGTGGAGGAGACTGGGTGGAGAGAAAACTGACATGTGGCAACATCCTCAAACCACTTCCAACTGTTGTAGGTGGCAACTGTAGAAGGATTAAGTCGACATAAGTCGACTTGAACGAAGACCGACTTGGTCGATCAGCCGACTAAGTCGATGGGCCGACTTATTCGATCAGCCGACTAATTCGGTCGGCCGACTAACTAGAAAGATTAGTCGGCTAACTAACAGTCATGTCGGTTCACCGAACCGACAGGTAGTTATTTTGTAACTGTTTATAACTTGTATATATTAGGCTGTTGAGCCAAGCAAGAACTCAGTTCAGTTCTCTGCCTTGTATGAACTCATTACATTAATATAATCTGTTTTCCTATCTGTTCTTATCTCTTGTATCTGATTTATAGTTATGTTTTAGTATGTATTATTGGTAACCTTATGTGATCTGTGAGATTACAACATTGGTTCCGTTGCCGGTAGTACATGTCTAAAATATATGCTCACATATGATACCCGAGCAGGAGATCAAGGACTGGTGGGACCGTAAAGTTGCGAACTACTTGCAAAATTACGCAAGACGAAACAGATTAACAGTCGCTGAAGCTAGAGCCAGATTTTTCATAGAGACACATGAAAAATTCATCGAGTCTATGCCACAACTATTGAAGCAGCTTCTGGATGAGAAGACCGGACGCGACTAATGAACAGCAGTTGCTAGATAAACTGTTCCGAGGGGGACGAACAAATCTGTCAGAGTGGTTTGAGAAAATCGCCGACGACTTCTGTGAGGAGCAAGCAGTTGAAGACAGAACGTCGGTAGAAACTGTCAAAGCAAAATTCTACACAGATTTCACCGAATAATTCTTGTGCTCCCTGCTGACCTTGCTATTCAAATTCTTGATAGGGAATGGAGCAAGCCACATCATCGAACCTAGACCACCACTGTGCGAACAGCCACCAAACACCAACTAGGTAGAAAAGCAGAGGAAGTGGGAGAAATTTATTGCAGAAAGGGAGTGGGAATACTTCCTGAGCAAGTGATTCGAACTATCCGGGCTTTCTAAAAAGCATCGGGTAGGCTATGGGGGGGTAGCTGGTCTTGTGTCGGAGGTAGAGTATAGTGGATCCTAGTCGACCTAAGGAGGATAGACGTCACCAGTGATGAAAAGTCGACCGTAGAAGACTTGAAGAAAATAGTACTATACAGAAGTATGTCGGACATTCAGAAACAAGAAAGGGACGAAAGACAGCAGAGAAGGGAAGCAAGACGCGAAAGAGCCGATGAGCCGCGCAGAGAACAAAACCCTAGGGAGACCGACCATGAAGAGAATCTGCCAGAGTCAGGTCATGACCGACAGGAAGAGGGCATAGAACAAGAGGTGTCCCCTACGGAGGAAGAAGTATGGATAGAACAGCCAGAAGCTCTCCAATTAACAGCTCCCGGTGAAGGAACGACCCTTTCCCCATTAAATCCACATACCAGAATACATACTATTGTCAAAGATGACCTCTGACTAAGAGCTGGTGACTATAGTATCTGGAGTCGACTAGGCGACGATACGTACACCGGACGACATCTTGTCATACGCCGACCATTTGAAGGGAACTGGGTGATGATTCAAGCGGCACCCTCCCTCCGAAGTATCCACTTGCTCTTACCAACACAGGAAGGAGCACCCCCCCCCTCTCCAAGTACATCTTTTGAAGGAATTGAACACGCAGCCCTTTGCACACAAATTTTCAGTGGACCATCGATAGTAGAAATCCACAACAACCCACTGTACGTCGAAGACGAA
Source organism: Pseudotsuga menziesii (assembly GCA_001517045.1). Lineage (NCBI taxonomy): Eukaryota > Viridiplantae > Streptophyta > Pinopsida > Pinales > Pinaceae > Pseudotsuga > Pseudotsuga menziesii. The sequence goes on from LPNX011011230.1 coordinate 297,309, forward strand.
TCGACCACCGATGGAGGTACCAGTTCCGTCGACCAAAATTCCGCAGGAGCGACTACATCAACAATCCCACCACTTTCACCACCACCCACACCTCCGACCCCGCCAACTTCTGAGAGAAGTGAAAGTGACTCAGACATGGGTCACGGAACAGCTCACATTCCTCTCTACGAGGGGGATGAAGACCCCAGACGACATTGGTTCATCTGCGAGTCCATCTGGGAGGCAAACCAGGTGAAATATGAAGACCGACATATGGCTCAGTTCGCAGGAGCCTTATGTAAAAGGGCCCTGACCTGGTATATGACCTTTTCAGAAAGGCAACCCAGAGCAACGAAAGCTGAGATTAAAGCACAGTTCTTATCCTTTTTCAAGACCCCAGACGCTAAGCACCTGGCTGCCAAAAAGCTCAAGACAACGCAGCAAAATCCAGGGGAGACCATCCACGACTATGACAAATGCTAGAAGGACCTATTGAGCCAATTATATTATGTTATTGATGAGCAATTACTAATTCAATGGTTCCTTGCAGGATTATCACAAAAAGTACGCCGACACATCAGTCTGGAAACGTTCAAGACATATGAAGATGCGCTGACCAAAGCTCTGCAGGTGGAAATGGACGAAGACATACCTGCCTATCCGATGGACCATAGGATAGAAGAACAGCTCGAGAATGTACAGAAGTCCTTGAAAGAAATGACCCTCAAAAATCAAGAAATCTGGTGTACTAAATGTTCGACAGCCGGACACTTGAAATATAATTGTCGACACGAATACAGCCGACAAGACGTCCGCTTTGTGCAAACTAAAGTATTTTGCGACATTTTCCAGGAGGTCGGAGACCATTCTACGAAAAAATGTCTATTTAACATGAAGAACGCAAAAGCTTCCTGGTGCACCATCTGTGAGACAAAAACTCACAATACAGTCGACTGTCAATTAAACCTGAAAAACAGACAGAACTATCAGGCGGTCTACCAGACGAATGCAGTGGCGCAAAGCAATGATCAAACTAATACCAATGACCAGAACGGGCAACGATACGAAGGCCGACGATATGAGCGCCGGTACGACAATCGATGACAAGGGTTTGGAGGAAGAGTTCGATTCGTCGGGAATTGTGACATATGACCGCGTCGATCTACACAGTGCTTCATCTGCTATAAAGAAGGGCACCAATGTGCAGACTGTCCGTACAAGGATAGAACTGGCCTTAAATTCTGTACACATTGTGGAGTAGGCGATCACTCTCTGGAGGATTGTCCTACCATGTTAGAAAAAATCAATAATAAGAAAAATGTTAATGTCTTGTATTGTGTACAAAAGCATGATGTATTAACTACTAAAAATCTGCATATTGTCACTCGCCAAGGCACAAAAACAGGGCCTGATAACCCCCAAATTAGCAAAATTAAAAACACAAATGGTTATCCGGATCCTCTGAAGGAAAAACAAACCTATCAAGAAGCCACCCACATATTTCAAGACATTGCACAGCAAGAAGACATTATTACCAGTCGACTTAGCACGACACAGCAATTAAATCATCTCATTCAAACAGACAAATCCGTAGCCCAGTTCATTGATTTATTACACGAAATAAAAAGCACTAACTTTGGAAAACAAACTAAGAACATTTGTAGCCTCAATCAAAAAGACAAAAACGATGTCGACCCACTTGTCGACCTGGAAATCGAAGGTTATCACGTCCGACAAGTGGTGCTCGATTTCGGGTCTCAAGTAAATATCATGAACAGGGATACATGGGAAAAGATGGGCCGACCTCGACTCTATGAGTCTGGGATTTACCTAAAACTCACCGACCAAGGCCTCATTGAACCCATTGGATTTTGGAAATATGTCGACACGACCATCAAAGGAATCTCGACTAAGGTTGATTTCGAAATCATCGACCCAAAAGAAGGATCTAGCTCCTTCCCAGCGCTAGTTGGTCGACCTTGGGGACAAAAGATGAAAGCCTCCATATCCTTAGACAAAGAACGAATTAAGTTAAAAGGAAATGGTCAAAAATTCATTGTACCCATTAATCCTTCCCAAGGAACACCTTGGACCAAACTGATTGATGAGGAAGTCGATGTTAGACAGCTTTACCAGATCCATAACAATACGGACTATACCGAGCCAAACATCTATGGGGAGCTTCACTTAGGTAACCAAGACTCAATTGGTTATAATTCAGATGCTGAATTATATGACTGGGAAATGGAAAATTATGAAACACAATCAAGAGGGTGCTGGACTATACAAAAAGTACAGAAAAAGCCCACCCGGCAGTGCTTCATTGTATCAATTATCCCCAAAGTCTTTGAAAATAAAATCAGGGAACGACCTACATTACAGCCAACCAACTTACATAATACCCAACTGCCCAGGTATAAGGAAAGAGAATCCCCAATTATGCACCTTGAACAAGTATCTAAAAATATTGGAGAACATGGTAGACTTCAAAGCTTAGTGGAAACATTTACAGGTCAAGCAGCTAGATGGTGGAACACCCATCAGACAAAACTGCAGACTTGGTCAACTACTTCAACTTTCTTTGTCGAACGATTTGGTGGAAAAAATTTAACCCAGGAAGCTCAAATCCCTATCTTTGTCCAAGGCCAAGACCCAGAAGAACACATCAAGATTTGTGAAAAGGAGTGGAGACGGCTTGGATACAAAGATGAGCGAGCCTGGCCACATTTGTTCCCTTCAACCCTAGCCGACTTTCCTAATAAATGGTATAAGATGGAGGAAGCTAGAGGAGAAACCTTCTTTTGGCATGAACTTAAAGAAAATTTTATTAAGGACTTCCATTTCATTCCTCAAAACGAAAAATTGGCTGGGACAGCACACCAAATCAAACAGTTTCTTCAACTGACAGAAAACCAACCCGTCCAAGACCATCGACAAATCAGGGACTGTAACAAGATACAAGCTGACTCAAAATCCCAATCGACACGTTTACACCTAGAAAATGAACACACAGAAGGTAAGAGCTTTAGATGGAAGACCGACCACATTGAAACAACCAAACCGATCTACTCAATCCTGAAAGTCGAGACCACCGACAAACCAAACCTTGACAGAATGACTGCAGCCGAATTTCCAGCTACATTCTCACAGTTTAAAGAAGGAAGTCGGCCGATCAATGAAGCTAAAGCACCAGAGTGGCTGTATGCCAAAGTGAAAACTAAGGAGGTCGACATTTCAAACGATGACCGTCCAAAAATAGCTAAGATTGGTGACTACTGGAATGAACACCAAACCACCGAAATCATAAACTTACTTAGAGAATTCCAAGATGTCTTTGCAAGGGACTACAAAGACTTAAAAGGGTTAGTACAAGAAATGGGAGAAATGAAAATAGATACTAAACCTGATGTCCGACCTGTCAAGAAAAGACCTTACAAACTAGCTCATAAGTACAAGGAGATAGTTAAGAAGGAAAAAGACAACATGTTAGCAGCAGGGATCATTTACCCTATCGACCAGTCGGAATGGGCAAGTCCCAGGGTCGTACAGCCCAAGAAACATGACCCGACCAGATTAAGAATTTGTGTCGACTTTAGGGAGCTCAACAAAGTCACACTCACAGATCCATTCCCCACTCCCTATGCTGATGAAATCCTAAATGAAGTTGCAGGCCATGAATGTTAATCATTTACAGATGGATTTTCAGGATATAATCAAGTACCCATAGCAAAAGAGGATCAAAAGAAAACAACATTTGTATGTGAATTTGGGTCCTTTGCCTACATATTTATGCCTTTTGGGTTGAAGAATGCACCTACAGTATTCTCTCGAATTGTTGTCAAAACATTCCAAGAGTATATCTATAAGACCATGGCAGTATACTTCGACGACTGGACTATATATTCCACCCTAAAGGATCACTGCACATGGCTCCGACTTATGCTGGAGCGATGTCGACAGATACAACTCTCCTTAAATATTAAGAAATGTATTTTTATGACTCCCATAGGCATACTCTTAGGGATATTGTCTGCAAAGACGGTATAAAGGTCGACTTTGCCAAAATAAAAATCATCCTCGACCTAAAACCCCCAATAAACCCTAAACAGGTCCAGGTGTTATTGGGCCATACAGGCTACTATAGGAAATTCATCAGACACTATTCGGATATGACTTACCCTCTGGAAGAACTGCTAAAAGACGATCAGGATTTTACATGGATAGAAGAATGCCAAATATCCTTCGACAAATTGAAAAGAAAACTGGTCGAAGCTCCCATACTTAAATTTCCAAACTGGTCGACCAAATTTCATGTGCATATTGATGCATCAGGCATCACAATTGGAGCCATCCTTACTAAACCAGGGGATGATGGGATGGATTACCCTATAGTATACAGCAGTCAAAAATTAAATAAAGCTGAAAGGAACTACTTGACCACTGAACGAGAAGCCCTAGGTATGGTCTTTGCTCTCCAAAAGTATCGACATTACCTATTGGCCAACCCTTTCATATTTTATACCGACCATCAAACTTTGAAGTACCTTGTTAATAAACCCCTTCATCATGGAAGAATTTGTCGATGGTTACTTATTTTTCAAGAATTTGAGTTTGAAGTGGTGGTCCGACCAGGAAAGCTAAATGTCGGACCCGACCACCTATCACGTATAGACACAGGGGAGGAACCGACCGGAATCGATGACGACTTGCCGGATGCACATCTATTTTGCATAGAAGCAGTACCCGAAGAACTAGAAGAAATAGCTCAGTTCTTAGAGACAGGTCAGGCACCCGAAGGTCTGAACACCAAGAAGAAACAAATATTAGCTATGAAGGTTGCACCCTACAGCCTCATCAATGGATTTTTGTACAAAATGGGGTTAGACGACATTCTCAGACGTTGTGTACTCGACCATGAGAGAGAACAAATCATGCATGAAGCACACTATGGACCTGCAGGAGGACATTTTCAAGCGAATACAACTGCAAGAAAAATCCAACAGTCGGGCTTATGGTGGCCGACAATCCACAAAGATTGCAAAAACTTTGTTAGTCAATGTGATAGATGTCAATGACTTGGTCGACCTCTGCCGAGCACAGAAATTCCCTTGATATCTGTAAACCCTAGTCTCACATTCGAAATTTGGGCTATAGACTTCATAGGACCTTTTCCTATCCCAGCCAAACGATCAGGTGCAAGATATATTATCACAGCAGTGGAATATGTCACTAAATGGGCAGAAGCTAAACCCATTGATACATGTTCAAGTGAGGTAGCTGCTAAGTTTATCTACGAAAACATTATCACTAGATTTGGTTTCCCACTCACATTGATTAGCGACCAAGGATCACACTTTATCAACAAAACCATCAAAAATTTGACCGACCAGTTTCACATCGACCACCGACGAAGCATTGCATATCATCCTCAGTCAAACGGCGCGATTGAAGCTTTTAACAAAACATTGACAAAAGGGTTAACCAAAATATGTAACACCGACAAAGACAACTGGGATGAGAAAATCCCTGCGGTTCTCTGGGCATATAGGACAGCATATAAGCGGTCGACCGACCAAACCCCCTTTCGACTAGTCTACGGGAAGGAAGCAGTCGTTCCCCTACATTTTCAATAGCAGACACCTATTATTGCACAGATACTACATGTCGATGTCAAACAGGCAAGAAAGGACCGACTATTTCAACTCAGTAAGCTAGAAGAACATAGAATCATGGCTATCCAGCATCAGGAAATTCACAAACAACAACAGAAAGCCTGGCACGACCGTAACATCAAAAACAAAAACCTCTCGGTCAGCGACCTTGCTTTACTTTATAACAGTCGAGTCAAGGGAAAACCCAAGAAATTACACACAGAATGGATGGGACCTTACGCTGTCGAAGAAATACATCCCAAGGGTTCAGTCCAACTGAAGACGTTACAGGGCCTAGTATTCCAGAAGCTCGTTAATGGAGCCCGACTCAAACGTTACAGAAACTGAAATAAAATAAAAAACAAAACAAAAAAAATCAAATAATGACCTTAACCGTCAATCAAAACCCATAAAACGATAGAAAAATTCCAAAACAAAATAATACATCTGACACAACAAGCCATGACAGCAACTCACTAATTCAACAACTGACATCACCACCATCGACCATCTTCATCGACCAGTCAGGCCGACCATTTTCACCAACGACACCGACCATCGACTTCGAAAGTCCCATCACACATTGATGGCCTCAAGCACCGAAACAGATCCTCCATTAAGTCGCACTCAAATATTATAGTTGGACTGTCAAGTCCACCATTAATACACCCATTTCGACACTCAAACCCACCCACGCCTATAAATAATGGACATTCGAAGGTTCATTCACCACAGTCATTACCCTCAGAGCACCCACAATCTCAGTCAACCAAAGCACACGAACCCTGTCAAAACCCCGACCAGTCCGACGCAATGGCACCCAAACTAACCAGAGCCGCGACCAAGGCAAAGGAGCTGCAAGCAGAGGACACCCCCTTGATCAGCCACTTAAAGAACATCAAAAACGCAAAGGTACAGGAGGGCCCATTCCAAAAACTCTGGGCAGAGATCCAATAGTGGGCCTATGTCGACAACAGAATGACCCAGGCCGCTGAGAAAATTCAGAAGAGCTCCATCTTCAACTACCCTAATGCACCACTGATGGCAAGCTTCGGTGGGATGAAAGAAGTAGCTGTTAAATTCATTATCAATCGTTACCACAACAGCCGATTCTACTTCGACCAGCTGATTAATATCACCGGGGATGTTATCTCCAAGCTTACGAGTCTGTCCAACCAAGGCAGCCTTGTACCTATTGGGATCAAAGACGGGTTAGTCCAAGAACTTACGGGCTCACCATCGGGAAAGAACTCCAAAGGATTGATGATCGGACAGATTGCGACAAGGACGCCACAAATCGTGGCTAAAATCATAGCAATCACCCTTACCTTGGTAGGTCAGGGCAGCGACCTTAAACTGGAGATGTTGGAAGCTGTCGACACAATCGCGACCGACGGTCGGATCTACCGATGGGGAGATTATGTTGCCGACATGATCAAAACCATCTGTGAAAGATGCCAGGAGATGGTAGGTATGATCAAGTTCCCCTCTCTCATTCTCTGGATTGTTATGTACCATATGTGTCCAGAAGGTAGTCCAGTCTTCCGGGAGCTGACCAAGTTCCAAATGCACCGTTTTAAACCCTTTTCACAAAAAGGAACCCTACATGAGCTGGCATAGGGGAAAGTCTTCTTGGAAAATTGGTTCCAGCAGTTGAAGGTCCGCACGACGAGGTGGAGGGTGCCCCAGAACATCCGAAGAAATCTCCCTGTTGAGTCTCATATACATTTAGAACTTGATCATACATCAGTATGGTACATGCGAGGTCAGGACCCCAAAGCCCAAGACCTCGACTACTATCCGACAGTCGACCATATTTTTTGAGAGTTGACCCGATAAGCACAGACAAAGATACCAATTCCAGAGGCTACCAAACAGGTTGACTTCTCCATCATAGAGCCACTCACCGACCAGGAAAAATAAGAAGACTACGAGCTCAACTTATACATCAGCACATTTGTGTCGAAGGATACCTCGGCCGTGCCCACTAATCGGGTACACATCACTGTAAAACCTCCGACTGCAAAGGTAGTCGACCCCCAGCTGACAGAACAACAACAACCAACAGTACAACCACCGCAACAGACAACCCCTCCAGTGCCAGCAACCGTCGACCCCACTCAAGTACCGACAGGTGAAGTCGAAGGCAACGACCCGGAATATGCTTTATCCAGAGGCATCATTAAGAAACTGGCTAAGGAGATAGCTGTCGCCAGGAAAAAAATCAAGGCCCAAAAACTACAACAAGGTAGGGGTAAGCGCAAGCTTATTTTGGCTGACTCGTCCAACGATGAGGAGGAACTAGCAGCCGCGGCCGTCGACATTGTCGAGGATGCCCGTGCAAATAAAGTATCAGTTGAAATTCAGTTTCAACGGTATCTAGACGCAGGAGCTCCGGAGGGTCGGCCAAAGAAAGCAAAAATGGCACCGACACCTGAAAATGTGGTCAACCTTGTGTCGACCCCTCCCCCACCATCCCCGACAACCATAGTCGACGAGCAAGCACCAGTACAGCAGGCAGACAGTCCCCATGATGAATATCATCACGCCATCTCGGAGGCACTCAGAGCCAGGGTCGACCAGGACGCTGAGCTTAAAGATTTCTTCGTGACACTTCCTGCACTGTTTAAGTTGGCCCAGAAAATACAAACAAAATCTCCTCTCTATGCAAGCAAAAATCCCTATGCAACTGTTACGACGACATTCACCCGAGACCAACAAGGTGACGTAATAGGAACATCAAAGTCTGTCACAGAGCCAACACCGACGCCCAGGACGACCTACCCACTACACCTTTGGAAGCAGGTATCTCTTCCAACCAAATTTCACAACACACTCCAGCCAACCCTTCGACCCCTGTCCATACCCTCACTCCGTCCCCAACACCACCATCATCACAACCTCCTTCACCACCACCCCCACCGTCAAAATTCCCACCACCAGAATTACAGCCAAACCCATCACAGCCACCGTTATCTTCACAATCGGAAGTGGGCATACCACCTCCTCAAACAGAAAAACCATCGACCTCCATACCACCTCCTCAAAAAGAAACACCCCCGACTTCTATACCACCTAACCAACCAGACAAACCCTTGACCTCCATTCCACCAACCACAGACCCAACCTCAACTACTCCAGATACCCAAGAGCAACAGACATACAAACAGAAGAAAAAGAAAGAGCAGCATAGAACATCCTGTCTCCGGATTAGCCTAAGGGATGCAAGTTCCTTGGACGACACAGAGGTCAGCCAACTCCTTAAAACTATGGCCAAAGAGTCAAAGAAAAGGACAGATCGGAAAAATGAAGAGCTTGTAGCTAAAAATGCAGAAGAAGTCGAGTTTCTCGGTAGATGCAGAGCTCTAGCACAGACCATGATACCAGGCCCTATCGAAGTCGACACAGATCGACCACTTGAAAGAGCATATCAGCTCTTCGAGACGATGGTCTCGACCATCCAGACCCGGATGCAAGAGACTAAGGAAGAACAAAAGGAGGAGACTGTTCGACTGCTCCTGGCCCAACACACTGCATTCTCGGAGGCATACAAGGTTCTACAGGATCATATGGAAGAATCAGTTGTCACTGAGGAAGTATTACAATACTGGCCTAGTCACTATGGGTAGGTCTATCAGCAGACAAGGCAGGCGCAACAAGGCATTTAGGCTTTGGAGGGATGGAAGTCGACAGAGGAAGAACTGAGGTAGACCATTGAAGAACAAATTGTGATGGAGACCAACAAACTGCAGAAGCTAGAATGAGAGGCACAACAGTGGGTTCAACAGGCCCTTCCCAACTTAGAGAAAGTCGACATCATCTGCCCACAGATGAAATGACTCATCAATGCTGCAGAAGAACAAAACCAATTTTTGGGTCCCAACATGGAGAATATCGCAGAAATGCCCATGTCCGAAAAGATGTCGATCCTTTCAAATCTCACTACCTTAACAATCGATATCCAGAAGGCATTGCAAAGTTGGACCAACTTTCAGCATCATCTTTCCATCACAGCTCCAGCTATCGTCGAAGTCTGCGTCCAGAGGAGACCGACCATCCATCTGCACAGTCCACAGCACGAGCAAGTTTGAATGGTTCGACAAGAGTTCGTTTTTTGTACCTCCCTGTTTCTTCAGGACGAAGAAACGTTTTGTTCATGGGGGAGATGTAGAAGGATCAAGTCGACATAAGTCGACTTGAACGAAGACCGACTTGGTTGATCATCTGACTAAGTCGATGGGCCGACTTAGTCGATCAGCTGACTAAGTCGGTCAACCGACTAACTAGAAAGATTAGTCGGCTAACTAACAGTCATGTCGGTTCACTGAACCGACAGGTAGTTATTTTGCAATTGTTTATAACTTGTATATATTAGGCTATTGAGCCAAGCAAGAACTCAGTTCAGTTCTCTGCCTTGTATGAACTCATTACATTAATATAATCTGTTTTCCTATCTGTTCTTGTCTCTTGTATCTGATTTATAGTTATGTTTTAGTATGTATTATTGGTGGCCTTATGTGATCTGTGAGATTACAACAGAAACCTCCCTACATTTGTGGTCATGATTCCCCGAGAAAGTGGAACAAGAGCAGGTGGCTCAATTAATGAAAACTGACCCAGAAGACCTAGGCATCTTTATAAAAATTCCCATTGAAGAGAGCTGAGGCTGCTCATTCTAGAGAAGTGATCATTCAGGGTGAATGAATTTACTTCAGAGAAATTCAATGGAGGGGAAACTGGAAAGTGTTTGAGGGGCTAACTGCTGATTGATCTGGTTGTAGATTTTAAGTTGAAGATCATACTGCTGAGAGCAGATTGTTTTACTAAGGTATTGAACTAGTCAGGTGACAGAGAGTTCTACAATTGCATTCTCCACCCAATTCTCAGCCAAGAAGACCAGGAATAGGCTCGGCGGTCCTGAGGAAGCGTTGTTTGAGTGCTCTCCAGGAGATTGGTAGGGAGTAATGGCCTCCTAAAGCTGTTGTCGTCTTGTCCTCAATAGGTTCTATGTTATTTTATTTTACTATCTTAGTTAAATAAATCTTAGTTTATCTGCTATATGAATGTTAAAAGTTTAGAGTTTGTGAAATGTTAGATTTAGTATTCTTATTAGATTGTTATAGAAATGAAAATGGTTTAGAGAAATGAAATAGAAATAATTTAAATTTCTAAGCTGTGTTTTTCCACACCTGGAAACCAGGTCGTACTCTAGCACAGTTAGAATGCCTTAAGTAAATGAAAGAATTCTTAAGAGAATGAAAATAGTAGATATGATTTTTTATTTGTAGATAGCAAAGTAAATTTTATTTCAATGTTTAAAATACAATGAAAAAGCAATGTTATGGTTTGTTGTATTTACTGTTTTACTTAGTGTAACTAAATGAAAATGCAGGAAAAAGAAATAGTAAATTACATTAGTTTTACAGTAATAGTATACTAATAGGAATAAAATTTTATAGGAGATAATAACTAAATATATAAACAAGTTATTAACCAAACAGTTTCTTCTTTTAAATTATTAACTTATCTTAACTATTACTTAATAAAAACCAGCTAGGGTTTTGTTAATAAACCCTTTATTTATGAAAAATTAAACAGAGTTCTAGAGTTAACTTTCTATTTTCTACAGAACTACAAATAGAAATAAATTACAGAGTAGTAAATAAAAATAAATGTAAATATAAATTATAAACGAAATAAACTGAGAATTACATATATAGGTGCAATTTATTTTTAAAACAAACAGGTTTATAACCTGTGAAAGAAAAACCAGAGGGTCGAAAACCCCTTCAACTAATTTATCCAATTACAAATTAACCAGTAAGTATAACCAGATACATTATTAACTGTGTAACAAAATTATCAAGAATTCTATAATCCATGCAATAGACTGACCACAGTCTTTCTGCAAGTAAATAACTTTTATAAATCTTTTAAAAACAGTAAAATAACACATTAATTATAGGTTAACAAAACCACTGCAAAAATGAGACAGATCTCAAAGATTGATGAAGTCTTTCTTTTAATTAAAAACCGATTGTATTACATTGTCGAGCCGCAAGGCTAAGTCTTAACCAAAAACTACATTCATATCACGGCTCAAGGGTCGGTATTACCCAGCGTAAACAGCAAGGGTTTCTTAAGTAAAATATGAGTAACAACATACTAAAATATAGAACCAACGAAGAAACCAAAAAACAAGCTTTCAAGCACTGTGTTGTTCCTTCCAACAACCCTCATCGCAAGTAGGGAAAAACCCACATTGAGTCAGGGCTTACCGGTTGGGGCCATGAGTCCACTAAAGCCGGAATTTGTATTTATTTTTCACTAAAGATTGGAGTTGTCATGGGTTCTTGTAAAGAGCACATTACCAAGTGTTAGAACAATGCTCAGCTTCTAAGCTTAAACCCTAACTATATTAAAAACTTAACAAAGAGTTTTTCATAACAAAGAACTGAGTTGTCTTTACCTGCAAGTAAGAAGAGAATTCGAGCAGCGAAGGAGCTATCACCAGCTTTAGCAAATTACACAAAGGAGTATTCAAACCCCTACGTCGACCCTGGAGTGGAGACAATGTCAACAAACTTAAACTTCACAAAGTCATGACAAGATACAAGAAAGACAGAACTGAAACCATGAACAAGCCGCGAGCCAAACTCTTAAACAAATAACCACTCGTGCAGTAAGGTTCACAACCATGAATATTCGAGACCTAAGACTGAGCAATGAAACCACACAGTAACAAACACCAGCTATGGAGCTGGAAAAGCAGAGGAATAGCCTCTCATGGCCGCCAAGAAAACTACACAGAGCAGCCCACAGGCCAACGAAACCCTCGAAATCAAATGACAGGTGAACGGGGTTTCATGTCTTTTAAGTCACCAATGTATGGACGAGAGCAGACCATGTGCCCTTCAAATCTTTCAACCACGTGAGGGTCTTGTCTATAGTGAATCTGCATTTCCAATTATCAAATTATTATTGCCATGATCAATAAACAAACTATGCAATCAACTTAGAATATATATATATATATATATATATATTTGATTGAAACACAAAACTATATTGTTGCTATCGATGGTATGGAGGATTATTATAATTGTTAGTAACGAATCTATGTCCTTGACCATAGAGTAAAGGTATAACAACCTTGCCAATAAAACAATCACGAGGTCGACCTTAGTACAAACTATTATATTACATGATTACCTTACCAATGACAGTTTGATGGTTCTTAACATTGTTACAAAGTCAATATATGAATGTTGGTGCTTGCTTGGTTCTAGCACAGCATAGTGACTTTATTTGTAATGTTTTATTATGATGTCGACTTTAGATTAGAATTTTTAGGTAGTAAAATATACCATAGTAACTAATATAAATTACAAATTATTATAATGAGGCAACATTATAATGGTAATGTTACTAATGTGTAAACTATGCACAAGATTTATAAACTATAGAAATAACACTTATAGTGTAATTGCCTTTGAATCGACTTTATAGAAGTGGTGGTTAGGTAACATTCCACCTTAAGATAACGTATCTAGTTACAAAGAACCAAACTTACATCATATCATTGAAATTACCATGTAGTAAGGATACCTATGGATATAAGTAACAATTATATTTGGTACATTATAAAAATAATGTGGTATTGTATAGTGTTACAATAATACTTGCAGCAAGGTAATAATTTAAGTACTAAAGTTTATAACTTGAAAGTTTAGCATTTTTACATACAAAGAACAAGTTAAAAATTTTCATGGCTATTAAGGAAGAAAATAGAGATATGTAATCTTATGGAAATCCTTACCTTGGAGATTTATAGGATTACATCCATGAATAAAAGACGGTACATTTGAGTATATTATTTTAGCAGTTTGAGCATGTTATAATAAATGTAATTGTATGTCAAAGAACTAAAAATCTAAGCTCACAGTCAGGATCGTTTTGTTTAACTCAGTATGTCAAGGATAACAATATTTATGACTAAACATTGAATACTGTCTTAGAAACAAAAACTATAGAAGACAATTTACCTCATCAGAGCTTTGCTTTTAAATAATTAGTTTATTTACTAGCATATTAACATGCAACAAAAATACTTCTTGCTACCTTACAAATTAAACTCCTACTGGATCATTCGTTACATGTTGAACCTGTAAGAATTAGCAGTTCATCTATGTTAGCATAATGCTAAGTAAGACTCGAGTTTTCAAAGATAGATTTTCACCTACTTGCCAAAAAATTAAAACTATTAGTAAAGCTAAAAGCAATCTGGATACAAGTCATTCTTGTTAACTTATGAAAAAGAAAGTTGTAATAGTTTTTGTATTTTGAAACTAATTAATACTAATTATTAAATTGTTTCATTTTCCGCTAACCACTAGCAGTTAGTGAACTGCGTATTCGGACATTTTATGTTATCTTAAAAATTTTAAATTTTTTATGAAATTTTGGGGTTATGACAACGTCTATAGCATCTAGCAAGCAATCGCAACCAAACTTCGGCTAAGGAAAAACGTCGTTGCTTACCAGGTAGCAAAGCAACAAAAGAAGGCCAAGCTATGCAAGGCCCTATTAGAAGGAAAGGATCAGGAACTATAGGAGTGCATCAACCTCCTATCCAAGAAGGAGCAGGAAATATTCGCCCGGGAACAAATCTGTATCACGTTGGTGGATTCTATTAAGAATTCCATTGCAGCACTCCCACCAAAGGCTGGGCAAGAAGATGAAGACTCCCTGGCTAAATTCGCCAGTCTTGCGAAGATCAAGCAAGATATTCAACACCAAGTAGAAGATATGCAAGCCAGACATATACCAAGCACAACCCCGGAGGTGCTGGCAGAAAGAAGAACAGCAGTGTCTGAAGCTGCTGAGAAAATCAAAGACGGAGAGGCACTCTGCGCGAAGGCCGCAAATGTTGTTGCGACTATTTGGGAAACATTGCTAGAGAATGACGCAACTGAGAAAATAAGGTAGAGTATACGAGAGGTAGATGAGCACATTAGTGCTACGAAGGTGGAAATGCGGAAGCTGGCCCTCTAGCAAAAGGTCATTAAGAATGCAGAGATCAAAAGTCTCCAGCAAGAAGTGCAGACCCTTCATGAGCAAGAAAAAGCTAGGGAAGCCGAGGTTGAGGGATTCCATTCGGAAGCAAAACAGCTCACAGAACATATTTAGTCGATTCAGTAGAAACTTCAAAGCATAATACAATCAATAGAGAAAGACTTGTTGGAACATGTACATTCCGACCGTGTCGAGCAATTGGTCATGAGAGAAAAGGAAGCTGCAGTGAAAGTTGATAAGGTGGAAATAATGGTGCATGCATTCCAAGGCAAGGTCTCTACTACTGTGCAGCCATACCCGAAACCAACAAGTTCAAAATAATGCAAGCAAATACGACCAAGGCACTCAGCTGAGAAAAAAAAAATTGAAATTTTGAATTTTGGAGGCAACCATAGCGCCGTGTGTGTGTAACAAGGATGTGGAACTAGAAGCAGAAGTTGTGTGGAAATGATGATGCACATTAAAGACACCGCCAAACTGGTTATGAAACAAATGATGGCAATTCCAAGGCAACTGGCAAGTACTGATAGACCGTTAAATGTATCAAGATTCAACGGATATTTGGCGCTTGAAACAGGATAGCACTGCAGGCAGATCAAGTGTGGGGAACTCTGTAACGGTGGTCATCCAGCTCATCACCATGTGATCACGACTATCAGTACCCAAAAGTGACGACGCTAATAATCATAGGATATCTAAGAAGGAAATCTGGTACACAAGATGAGGTTCTTGTCCTAATAATGCACCTGGATAAGCCTGCACGGAAGATGACCCGATGCTCTTCCTATAAGATCGGGATTCACTTGCACCAACCATACATCACTAAGTTGTGGTGATCAACCACCGGATGCAGTTACAAATGGATTGGGGAGTGTCTTTCTGAGTAGCCTTGCAAGCTAAAGCTGTTGCTACAGCTTTTAGCGTGTCGGGTGTATCCAGAGACAGCAAGAAGGAAGATGGTGATAGTCTCCCAGTTACTTCGACCCAATGACAAGCCTTCGACGAAGTCATCCTTGGATATTAGTAGATCAGTAGATTAGCGGTCCTGTCTGTGGCACCAGAGCAGACTCCAGTAGGGACCAGAGATCCAGCCCATTTTGAAAAACTCTGTGGGGTCCAAACCAAATTCCTTGCTGTCTTTCACAAAGTCTGCAAGCTTTGAAGGCGGCCTCATATTCCACCCATCCAGGTGGGGTCTCCAGCTCTTAGTGGATTGCGGGAGGGCCAACGGGAAAATTTCAGCTTATACTCTATGTTGTTCAGGTGAAATTTGTCAAATTTTGGAAAATCACTCACCTCCACCACCTTGGATAGCAGGGATTTTCTGGCTTTCGATATGGATAAGTATTCAAAGTTCATATATATGGAAGAAAGGGTGGTGAAGAACAAGTTGCAGAAGAGATGAACTCGAGGAAGAACAGCAAGATAACAAGCCACAGTAACCCATGGAAACCACGCGTCAAACCCCGGGAGCATGAGAATGGCGGAAGAGCCAAGGCCACTTGGATTGTTGTGTCGAAATGGGACACTAACCACCCTTGGTGAAATTGGAGGCGCACTATGATAAGATGATGAAAGAGTCCCAGAGCAAAGACAGCATTCATGTTCGTAGGGATCTTGGTCCCAATTAGAAGCACATGATCTTACCTTGTCAACTCAAGCGAACTCTGAACTTGAATCCTCCATTACCCATCCTTTAAATGGTGCCAAGAAACAATCTATCTCAGTCTGCTAACCCCGCAACGCACCTAAGTCCGTGAAAAAGTTGCCTTGAAGGAAATTGGAAAAAAAAGAAGAGCAAGGAGCAGGATGCGCAAGCTAAGAGGTAGTAGAAGTTGCACACACAAAAAAAACTTTTGTAAAAGATGTCACACAGGTCATGCTGCTTCATATGTCCCTTGCTTTGTGGCTCGGGACAAGCCACAGGTGAATGTTGGGGGCCTGTTGGCCGAGGAAAGGAGCATAAGAAGGAAGTTCATGTGCCCAACCAAGAAAAATACGCCGCGTGCGTGATAGAAGCAAAGGAAGATCGCGAAGGATGTAAAGGGCCCATGAATGCAGATCAAAGAGGCGCACGGAAAAGGAAAGGCAAGTGTGGAAGTGTGCAAGGGGAAAACAGTCAAAAAGTGACGGATGCATAATCTAGATCATGGTTTTATAGGGCGGCGTAAGCCTACAGCTATGCACGTATGAGAAGATATTTGTAAGTCAGGCCGATAGTGCCTCGTGTCAAGTCATGATCACCGCAGTTTTAACCAGAGGGGTGGTTGATGGTGACTACTAACAAACTACCGGTATGCAATTGGCCCTACGTGGCCATGTAAATTAGTATAAATAGGAGGGATGCAATAGTTAGAAGGTTGGTTTGTGAGGTTTTCGTTGATTCCTGTTCAGTTTTCAGTAGTAGTTTTTTATTTAGTGGTAATCCATGAAGGGGAGGCCGTTTTTGTTGTAATGTCATAGCGATCAGAAGGGGAGTAGACTCAAGAAGAGTATAGTAGCAATAGAGGGGCTGTTGATCCCCAGATCTGGATGCTGTGTGAGCATACCGCTAGTATTAGGAGTAGAATAGAAGAGCGAACCAAAGAGCATGAGAACTATAAGTCTAAACTTAAAGACACATCTCAAGATCAGTCTGCATCCCGTAGACTGCAAGGTGCTATTTCCTTTCTCATGCCAGATGAAGAGCACCTTGGTGGTTTTTCCCAGATGGGTTTCCATGTTATCTCTTATGTTTGAATGAATGGTTGATATGGTGAATGTCTATGTGATTTATCACTATTTGTTTTTCATAAAATGTTCAAATGTTAATTGAATCTCTATTATCATTCTACAATTGGTAAATGAGTGGTCAGAATGCATGTTGAAATGAATCTATATATATATATTAGTTTATATGATTAATGTTTTGAACCCTGACTTAATTCATAGAGCCGATTGGATGTGAATCAGTTGCGTCACATGAGTGGCACTAACTGCGAGGTGGAAAGGAAGTTCAGGTCATGTGCAATGACATATGACTTTGCTCGGTCACACAAAACCGACTCCTCTATCCAACCATCATGCTTCCTTCACTAAGCTCCTTTCCTGTGAGCCAAGGGACTATACTCCCTTGACAATAGCGGAAACATGGTTCCGGTGGTTACCCATAAATGAGATATCTCGGGTGAGACTGTGCCTGCTTCGCAGGTGTTGTCAATGGGGCTTTCTCTATCAGTCCGTTATCTTGGGTAGTTTTTGGATCGATGGGCTGTGCAGAACCTGGATCACGCGAGTGGGGAAAATTGGCCAACATGGAGCTTCCCATGGGAAGAAAAACTCATAATTTATTTCATGTTTCTTATCTAAATAAGGTTATAGGGAAGCAAATTTCAGTTTCATATACTTTACCATCTTTGTATGATGAAGGACAACTTGTTGTCATTCCAAAAAAAATCTTGAGAACAAGGGAGAGAAGACTACAAAGAATAACGATAAAAGAATATTTGGTACAATGGAAGGATTTTCCTAGTGAAGAAGCTACTTGGGAAGATGAAAAAAGTTTGCAGCATCCAAACTTGGCCTTGCTTGAGGACAAGCAATATTTGGTTGGGAGGATTGTCATGTCCCCATTCCAATAGGTTTACTAGTTGACAATGTTTCACCCACTTACTAGTTCCCTAGGTTGGGGAGGAGGAATTAAATATTTCAATAAGGGAGCTATGGGATCCAAGAGAACCTTAGTTTATCATTTACACATTAAATTGGGTCATACAAATAATAAATATGGATAAAATAAAGTGGCATTGCTTCATAAGAACATTTGGAGGTCCATGGGGGCCTTGGGTGGCTAGATGCTTCCTTACACATGTCATGACTTAACCCGAAATTTGAAATTATGAGTGATGGAATTTTCTTGGAAGGTGAAGAGGAATAAAATGACATATCATGAGCTCAAGGATTCGAATGGGTGAGTATGAATAACTCCCCATAGAAGAGGAATATTTTAGGAAGAAACTAGGTGCCATGTCGAGCTAGATTCCCTACGCATTATGACAACAATGATGGAAGATTCTATGACAAGTCAGACCTGATTGCAGACCTCATTGCTGACATATGACAAATATGAAATTACATGGATAAATATAGCCACCAAGAGGTCGAATTTGGGATTTAGAGGCAACCATTCGAATTTGGTGGAATATGGAAGGTTGAGGAGAAGGCCAAGTGGCATGGAGGTTACTAAACATCAAGGATGAGGTGGAGGAAGCATATGGGAATGAATTATACCTTGGAGGGCCTTAAAAAGGTTATAAAAATATTTCATGAGTAATTTAAATGGATTTTTATCATTTTTTAATGTTCCTTTGGCATTTGGAGAGCAATTGCTTGTCCTTTGCACGGTGAGTGCACACTTACCCTACTAGTGAGCCAATTTCGAGAGAGTGAGATTCTCAGACAAGTTTTCCATGGGAGAGGAAATTCATACCTCTCATTTGGAGCTTCAGAGAGATTTTTATTTCATATATGAGGCTGCTTCTTTTCATGATCCATATTTCCTCCCATTCTCTTAATTTCTACTTCTAGATTTCCAAGTTTTTCCATGAAGGCGCACTTGTGTGAATGCTAGTTGCGCCCCATTGATTTCAGTTGATGCCCAAGCATGGTTTAATTATTCATGGATATATAATATGTCTCTAATATCCTATTTAAGTCTAAATCATAAGAAATACATGTGCAAATGTCCACATTTCCAAGCTTTATTGTGACTAGTTTCCATGCGATGATTTTCCCTTTCAATAGAGATTATGTATCTGATGTATATTGCGACTTGGGTAAATGTTATGTGTGGTTAGTGAGATATTTATATGCTTTAAATTTTATAAATTCATATTTCTCTGTTGTGAACCATTATATGCATCATTTATGAGCTGAAGTTGAGCTTTTATGTGTCATTTCCCTTAAGCAAATATCACTGAAATTATGCATTCGTATATGAAGATTTAAAAATCAGTTTAAGAACTATGAACCACACCAAATTACAGTAAATTAATTCTAATTACAGTACCCATACTCTATTATTAAATTTTGGAGGTTAGAATAGGATTTGGAGATCCATTTCTTCCCATACCCTAGGGGGAATTGCATCATAAATTGCTAGTAATTTTTCCCTTTTTCCATCATGCCCAATTCGAGTTGTAGATGTCTATGAACTTTCATAAAAATATCATAGAGTAAATTTAATATTCCTAATACTCACCACATCATTCCCTACCAAATTCGATACCCTCTTGAGTCATTCAAATCCACCTTGGTCAAAACTAGTCAAGACAATTTTTCCAAAATTCTTCCTTTATTGGGAATTTTTGAATTGGGACATTACAAGTGATATTAGAGCCTGAAATTGGAACCTGATAGAGATATATATTCATGTTTCCTAACTCTGACCTTCCTCCATTATAAACTAAGAGTGGGGACCTTAACAGTGAAAGGGAAGAAAGTGGAGAAGTCAGTTCTTTTTACAAGAAGATTATGGCAAAACTAGAACTGGGAAATATGGATGACAAAGAAAACCATGAAGACATTAAAAAAATCATTAAGGAATATATGGAATGAATGTCCAAAAATTTTATGCAAGGTTTATAATTTTTTTCTATCCAACTTATGGGCAAGTCCACAGTCGGGAGTGGTAGTAGTTCACCCCATGAAGAGAGAAAGACCCATGGGGAAGCCATTTTTTCGAAGACTGGACCTCATAACAGACCACATGAGCTCAAAAATAAAAATGGACCTGCAATACCTAAGTTATTAGATTCCAAAGAGTTCCTTACACCACCTATGATGTTAAAGAAGCAGCAAATGAGTGGCATCAATTAGGTGATGAGTGTAGGAAATCCCTCCCTTTTGATCAGTACATTAGATCTTATATTCAATTCAATCAAGGAGGAAATGAGAATATCACATCTCCTATTAATCAGGAATTAAAGTAAACCATTGTAAAATTAACCATTCCTTCCTTCGATGGTTCCTCACAAATGTTTGCTAGTGCTTTGTTGCAAAAATTAAGTATATATTTTCAGTTAAATCCTATGGTTGAAGTAGATGCATTGAAGATGGCCATTCTGCATATTGAAGGGGAAGCTATTTATTGGTGGTTCCTTGGCCTTATAAACTTGGTACATGATCACATTTTTCCTTATGAGGGTTTATCCAATGCATTGATGGAAATATTGGAGAGGAAATACCATGAACTTCATTTCAAAGAACTAGCGCAATTGAAGCAAGTAGGAACTCCTGAAGCATATATGTTAGAATTTGAAAATATTTCAGTAATGGTTTCTGGTGTATATATATGTCTAGGTTGGTTTTATTATTTACTAAA
Source organism: Pseudotsuga menziesii (assembly GCA_001517045.1). Lineage (NCBI taxonomy): Eukaryota > Viridiplantae > Streptophyta > Pinopsida > Pinales > Pinaceae > Pseudotsuga > Pseudotsuga menziesii. The sequence continues at coordinate 318,375 of LPNX011011230.1, forward strand.
GGATTGACAGAACCTTTGAGAGGTATAGTGAAAGCCCACAAGCCATCCACATTAAAGGATGCCATGAATTTGACAAGGGATTTACAGAATGTGTTTCCAAGAACCAAATATCCTCCTAAGCCAAATTTCCCTTCCAAGTCCAAGGAAGGTAATAAACCATGGCAAAAGGACTCCTGTACCAAACAAAATAAAGTAGGACCAATAAAATAAGTGCTTAGAAGAAAGAATCTATGTTTTGCATGCCAACAACCTTGGGTACCAAGACATAGATGTGCCAAGGGGAAGGCACACTATATTGAAGTTTTTTCTGAAGATGATGAAGAGGAGGAGGAGGAGGAAGAGGAACAACATGCAGCCCAATAATAAGTGTGTCAAATAGAATAATAATAACAACCCACTCCTGATATAGGAAAATTTGAAGTACTTTCAGGTGTACCTAGATTTCACACCTTGAGCCTCAAGGGCAGCATACAAGGCCAAAAGGTCACAGTTCTAGTGGATGGTGGAGCTACTCACAACTTCATAGATGCAGCCTTGGTGGAGAGGAGAAAGTTTCAAGCTGAAAATTTTGATGGTTTCATAGTCATCATTCTAGGTAACAATTCTATGGACTGCACTAATTGGATTCCAAAGCTTCAAATTACTCTAGGAAATCATACTATCACTGACAACTTTTATGTAGTGAATGTGGCTGATACTAATGTGGTTTTGGGAGAAAAATGGTTGTATTATTTGGGGGAGAATACAGTGAATTATCAAGGTCCTGAAATAAGGTTCAAAAATTCAGATGGGAAACCCATCTTATTGAGAAGAATGCACACTTACCCAAATCAAGTGGTGTCTTCTCACAGCATCAGGTATATTTTGAGGCATGGATACATCGAATGGGATGTTGAATGTTTAATTACATATAATAAACCTCACTTGAATATATCCAATAATCCTAAGGAGATAGAGCAACTATTGAGTAAGTATGATAAGGTTTTTGGAGGCCTTCCCCTAGGGAGAACACCAGATAGGGGGTGGAGCATAGAATTCAGTTAGATATAGGAACAAAACCTATCAAAATGCAGCCTTATAGACATCCAAAAATTATTATATATGAGATTGAATATTCCATTAAATAACTCTTGGATTTGGGTCTCATAAGGCCTAGTTCTAGCCCATTTGCTTCTTCAATTGTGATGGTTAAGAAGAAAGATGGAACTTTGAGAATGTGCAATGACTGCATATTATTAAACAAGAAGGCAATAAAGAATATATACCCAATTCCAAGGATTGATGAGCTCATGTATGAGCTCCATGGGGCCATGTTCTTCTCAAAGATTGACCTTAGATCTGGTTATCACCAAATTCGAATGAGAGAAGAAGACATACCAAAGATTGTTTTTAGATGCCACTATGGTCACTTTGAGTTTGTTTCCATGCCCTTCGTCTTGAAAAATGCACCTGTCACATTCCAATCATGCATGAACAATATATTCCATAAAAAAATTCATAAGTTTGTACTATTTTTCTTTCATGACATTCTTATTTATATTAGAACTTGGGAGGAACATTTGCATCATCTAGAAGGGGTATTAAAAATTCTCCATGATCAATCTTTGTTTGCTAAGCTATCAAAATGTGATTTTGGTTTGACAAATCTATTATATATTGGACACATCATTGTTCAATATGGTTTGAAGGTGGATATGGAGAAAATAAGGGCCATTTTAGAGTGGCCTTGTCCCAAAAGTCTCACTGAATTAAGAGGATTCATTGGAATTTGCACCTACTATAAAACTTTTGTGAAGGGGTTCTCCCAACTCACTTCACATCTCACTAATTTTACAAATAAATATTATTTCCAATGGCATGAAGGGGCTGAAAAATCTTTCCAAATAATGGAGGTAATGAGTAGTTGTCCTATTCTAGCTTTGCCTGATTTTTCTGAACCATTTATCTTGGTATGTGATGCATCAGGGGAAGGCATTGGAGCAGTCCTAAAACAAGGAAAAAACCCAATAGATTTTGAGAGTAGGAAGCTACATCCATATGAGAATATTTACTCCATTTATGATAAAGTAATTCTATATATCATGCATGCTTTGGTCAAGTTCAGACAATACTTGGTGGGAAACAAATTTGTGGTCAAAACTGATCATAACAGCTTGAGGTACTTCCTCTCTCAAAAGGATATAAATGAAAGGAAGAAAAAGTGGGTGAGTAATATTCAATAATTTGACTTTGATATTGAATATGTGAAGGGAAAAAATAATCTGGTAACTTATGCCTTATTTAGAAGACTTTCTATTTCTCTAATGGATGTAGCAGAAAATTGGAAAGCCACATTAGAGGTAGAGTATGCCAAGGATAAATTCTCTTGTTAACTTTTTGATGGGACTAACCAAGATTATAGGTATAAGGTGTTGAAAGGAATAATATACTAAAAATATAGAATCTATTTGTTCCCTAATTTGATATTGAAAAAGGAAATTTTAAAGAAATCTCATGGCTCTCCTTTAGCAGGTCACCTCGGTTTCTTCAAAACATTCTGAATGTTGAGGGAGAATTCTCATGGAAATGGATGAAGGATTATGTTATAAAGTATGTTAATGAATACCCCACATATCAGTAAAATAAAGTGGAGCACACTCATCCATCTGATCTCTTACATCCCTTGCTTATTCCAGTACAAAAATGGGAGATCATTTCTATGGACTTCATCACTGGTTTGCCCAAAGTATTTGGTAAGGATTGCATATTTGTGGTGGTGGATAGACTCACTAAATTTTCTAATTTATTTTTTTTTAGTACCAATTTCACTTCTACACAAGTGGCTGAACTTTTTTTAAAGAAGTTTTCAGATTGCATGGGCTTCCTAAGAGCATTGTTAGTGACAGAGATAGCAGATTTTTAGTGCATTTTGGAAAGAACTCTTCAAAATGGTGTGGAAATATTTTACACCTAGCACAAGATATCATCCCCAAAATAATGGAAAAATAGAGAGGGTAAATCAATCGGTGGAAGGATTCTTGAATAACTATGTTATTGGGCAGCAAAAAGCATGGATAAAATGGTTGCATTTGGGTGAGTTTTGTTACAATACTACTTTCCATATGTCCATTGGCATGTCTCATTTTAAATCAATTTATGGTTATGATGCATCAAATTTTGTTGACCACGTTTTTTATGATAGTATAGCTCCAAAGGCCAAGGATTGGCTTCAATAAAGTCAAGATATCTTGAAATTTTTGAGAGCTAACTTGCAGGTTGCTCAAAATTAGTACAAACAATATGTAGACCAACATATAGTGGAGATACAATTTCAAGTGAATGACTTGTTGTATTTGAGGTTGTATCCCTACAAAAAAACCACCATAAAGGGTAAAGTTTCAAAAAATCTCAAGCCAAGGTTTTATGGTCCCTACAAAGTGATTCGAAAAGTTGGGGAAGTGGCCTATCAATTGGAGCTTCCCATGGGAAGAAAAATTCATAATGTATTTCATGTTTCTTGTCTAAATAAGGTTATAGGGAAGAAAATTTCAGTTTTAGATACTTTACCACATTTGGATGATGAATGACAAATTGTTCTCATTCCAGAAAAAATCTTGAGAATAAGGGAGAGAATACTATGAAGCAAAACGGTAAAAGAATATTTGGTACAATAGAAGGATTTTCCTAGTGAAGAAGCTACTTGGGAAGATGAAAAAATTTTGCAGCATCCAAACTTGGCATTTCTTGAGGACAAGAAATATTGGGTGGGGAGGAATGTCATGTCCCCGTTCCAATAGGTCTACTAGTTGACAATGTTTCACCCACGTACTAGTTCCCTAGGTTGGGGAGGAGGCATTAAATATTTCATTAAGGGAGCTATGGGACCCAAGATAACCTTAGTTTATCATTTACACATTAAATTGGGTCATACAAATAATAAATATGGATAAAATAAAGTGGAATTGCTTCATAAGGACATTTGGAGGTCCATGGGGGCCTTGGGTGGTTAGATGATTCCTTACACGTCTCATGACTTAACCCCAAATTTGAAATTATGAGTGATAGAATGTTCTTGGAAGGTGAAGAGGAATCAAATAAAATATAATGAGCCCAATTATTTGAATGTGTGAGTATGAGTAACTCCCCATTGAAGAGGAAGAGTCTAGGAAGAAACTAGGTGCCATGTGGAGCTAGATTCCCTGCGCTTTATGACAACAATGATGGAAGATTATTTGACAAGTCGGACCTGATTGCAGACCTAATTGCTGAAATATGACAAATATGACATGACAGGGCTAAAAATAGCCACCAATAGGTTGAATTTTGGAGTTAGAGGCAACCATTCGAATTTGGTGGAAGATGAGGAGTTGAGGAGAAGGCCAAGTGGCATGGAGGTTACTAAACATCAAGGATGAGGTGGAGGAAGCCTATGGGAATGAATTAGAACTTGGAGGGTCTTATAATGGTTACAAAAATATATCTTAAGGAATGTAAATGGATTTTTATCATTTGTTAATTTGCCTTTGGAATTTGGAGAGCAATTGCTTGTCCTTTGCACGGTGAGTGCACACTTACCCTGCTAGTGAGCCAATTTCGAGAGAGTGATATTCTCATCCAAGTTGGACATGGGAGAGGCCATTCAGAACTCTCATTTGGAGCTTGAGAGAGTTTTTTATTTCATATAGGAGGCTGTTGTTGTTCGTGATCCATATTTCCTCCCATTCTCTCAATTTGTACTTCTAGATTTCCAAGTTTTTCCATGAAGGCGCACTTGTGTGAATGGTGGTTGTGCCCCAATGAGTTCATTTTATGCCCAAGCATGGGTGAATGATTCATGGCTATTTAATATGTCTCTCATATCCTCTATAAGTCGAAATCATAAGAAATACATGTGAAAATGTCCACATTTCCAAGCTTTATTGTGAGTGGTTTCCATGTGATGATTTTCCCTTTCAATGGAAATTATGTATCTGATGTATATTGAGACTTGGATAAATGTTATGTTATTTTAGTGAGCTATTGAAATTTTTCAATGTTATACATTCATATTGTTCTGTTCTGAACAAGTATATGCACCATTTATGAGCTGAAGTTAAGATTTTATGTGTCATTTCCCTTAAGCAAATATCACTGAAATTGTGCATTTGTATATGAAGATTTAAAACTCGATTGCAGAACTCTTAACCACACCAAATTACAGTAAATTAAGTCTAATTACAGTCCCCGTAATCTTTTCTGAAATTTGGGAGGGTGGAATAGGATTTGGAGAGCCATTTCTTCCCATACCCTAGGGGGGATTGCATCATAAATTGCTAGTAATTTTCCCATTTTTTCCATCATGCCCAATTCGAGTTGTAGATGTCTATGACCTGTCATAAAACTATCATAGAATCACTTTAATATTCCTAATACTCCCCAAGTCAATCCCTACCAAATTCGACACCCTCTTGAGTCATTCAAATCCCCCTTGGTCAAAACTAGTCAAGACATATTTTCCAAAATTCTGCCTTTATTGGGAATTTTTGAATTGGGACATTACATAAAAGGAATCATAAAAAAGGGAGATTTATAATTATGGTAATGAAACCATAGTTAAATGGTAAAAAGGAAGAAATAATTAATGCATTAATAGTTTAAGGTAAAAGGGTATTAATGGCAAGGGATTTTGTGAATTAAATAAAAGAAATGATAGGATTTTTTAAATTTCAAATGAGTAAGACATAGGACTTTTGGAACTAGGAACACCCCGAAGAGATTGTAATTTTTTTGACATAGGATAGATGAGAATACTGATGATAAACACAACCAACAAATTAATCACAGGATCTAAAATCGATGGATTTCATTGCCAAGACATAAAATATTCATGCTTGTCAAAACCTTGACTGAGTAATGAAAGTTTCAAACAATGAAGTTTTTGTCCAAACAAAATATGATAATGATTAGTGTGATTATATGAATGGCATGAAACTGAATCCTTTCCATGATGACGTATGAGACAAGACACAGCAAAATGCCAAGACTGGAATTGACCATGACAGAATGATGCATGATGCAACATGGAAGATATGTTGAAGGGGCCAAATGGAAGCAAAAATTGTGAAACAAGATATGGACGTGACAAGCCCATTTCCCTAGACACGACGGTGCAAACAAAAATTTCTTGTGATAAAATTCAATAGTTTTTCCTATAGCGTTATGTTCTAACACTTTCGAATCGTGTAGATATTGAGCCTCAACATGAGACAAGTATTGGTAGTGAAAATAGATTTTAGGACTAATATGAGAACTTGAGTAGGCTCTAACCAGTACAAAATGTTTTATATACACACCTTCAAGAGAACTTGTTAGCATTAGGTGAGTGAGTAATGTGACAAGTTCCGATTAATGTAAGCGTTATTCTCAAGACCATATTGCAACTACTATAATACCTATAAACCCTAAATTTATTATTCCAATAATATGATAGATAATATTGGGGAAAACTTATGATGTAGATCAATTTTCAAGTTTACATGTGGAATGCCTATGGTTGGATGACGCGTGGACCTACCTAGTTTAGGTTCTTCAAGGATTATAGATAACTTATTTAAATATATGTTACCCATACTTTGTCATTAATGAAATTTCAAACCAGTATTATGTTTTGGACAATGTATGTCTATTAATGTGTTATAAATGGAAAACATAAAAATAAATGGAATTCTTATGATAATGTTCATTTTTTATGAATTATTTTTTTTAAATTGCTAAAGATATATTTGATTGAAAAGGAGAAATAATAAAAAATACAAAACAACAATATTATGTCTATTATTATTTGACTGAAAAGGAAAATAATAATAATAAAAACAGAAGAGCAATATTATGTCTATTATTATCTTATTATGTTCATTACTCAAAACGTTAATGCCATTAGAAAGGAAAGAAAACAGAACTCTACATTACATTGCTATTTAAACTATTTAGAGCATGTTCTAAGTTAATAAGTTTTAAACAAAGATATAGAGGAAAACATTAATGCCATTAGAAAGTAAAAAAAAGAGAACTCTACATTATAGTTTACTATTTAAATCATTTAAAGAATGTTCTAAGTTAATAATTTTTAAACAAAGATATAGAAGAAAACATATGGTCTTTAATAATATAAACCACCTGTTTATATTATAAACAAACAAAGACCCTATTTTAAACAGAGGATATAACAGTGCCAAGCATTTTATTCTCTACTAAACTATTTTTACAAATACAATTCCAAAATCAATTCACAACATTAAATAAAATAGTTTTGACCATATATGTACTCAATAATCTCCATCTCCATTAATTTTAAAATATGACCAGAGAATAATTCTATTGAAAATGTTTTCCTAAAAATAGGGTCCTCTAATATCCATCGGTAAAAGACTTATAGTTTTTACCACCATTACAAAATAGTTCTTTATAAATATTTAACCCGGGTTTAATTTAAAAATCCTCTATCGAAATCAATAAATTGTCTACTTAAAACAAGCCTCATACTCCAACCTTAATCCTGAAACTACCAACTATAAATCAGTGAGCCAAGGTTATGAAGTCAACCTGGTGTTGGATAGTGAGTCATGAAGTCAACCTGGTGTTGGATGGTGAAGGTCAAATGGTGAAACATACCAAGCGTACTTCTCCTTTAACACAAGGTATGACATGTTTATTAATAAAACCCCAATTGTTAATATCTCTTGGTGTGACCACATAAAATAAATCAAAAATGATTGCGCGGTGATTATCTAACAAAAAGGAAATACTAGTCGACTATCTGCATACCTATATGGATTTAAAACAAACAAGTTAAAATAATTTTAATGTTGGAGATAGTGTAAGGATATAATGAAAACAAACCAATTATATTCAAACTTACCTAGGTGACAGAGGAACCCTAGAGCTTTGTACTTGTTAGGTTTTATTTCGTCTTCAAACTAATAACCAAAGTTGAGGGTTTTATCCAAATCGCTTTAGATACAAAACTCATTAATTAAAATAGGTTGACCTTATAATGCAATATCTTACTTTTAAATAAAGAAAAATACACTTTAAAATCAAAAACTCTTCAAATCTTGCAAAGTAACCTTCTTATAACTAGTTTCATTGACATGGAATCGTAACAAAGGATTAAATGTGATTGAGCCTCAACTTATATAAATTATAAAGTAACCTTCTTATAACTAGTTGCAATGACATGGACTCGTAACTAAGGATTAAATGTGATTGAGCCTCAACTTATATAGACTATAGGTGGGATTTAAGTTTAACTCCAAGAAACAAAGAATTTTGAATATTTAATTAGTTTGGTCTAACATTGAGCTAAATCATCTTTTCTCAGTTACAAGAGCAATTGTATTTACAACAAATCAAAACTAACTCAAACTTATAAGAACTAAACTTTGTAAATACAAAAGTTGTAAGAAAGATAAAAAACAGAAAGATCATACATGGTTTGCAAGCAGGTGGATAATGGAGCTCATACTCTCTTTTTTTAATTGACAAGTTAAACGATGAAAAAACTCCTTTCAACAGGTGAAAGACCCAAAGGTAATCTAGAAATTGACATCGGTGTTTCAAACCAACAAACAACAAAATCCGTACTGTCGTGATAATGTTTGGATTGGTAATCCAACTCAAACAAAAAACCATTGGCAAATACCAAAACCATTCAATGACACTATATACAAGTACTAACGGGGTTGCGTCCTTTTTTCACACTTGTACATAATAAAAATATGCAATATTTAATCATCAAGGATTTTGGAATGATTTGTGGTGGGTAAAACAAACTATATATCAAATTTTCCTATGTAGGTTTAGCAACACTTCAAGTGGCATAATGACAAAGCACAATTAATGTAAATGAGTATTGCATGCTAGAGTTACATGCATATTAAGAGTGCATTCATAAATAGAGAATTGAGGCAATATATGGCTAGATTCTTAGGTTTGTGTGTGTGTGTGTAGTTTTTTAATGAAAACATTGAATAGTGTATTTATAAAAGTTGAAAATTTTTAACATAATAGTACAAAATTTCTCAAGAAAGTTTCAAATGTTCTTGAACAGTATCATGAACAGTAAGTAACTTAATTACAATCAGCCATGAGGGAGGAAACTTGAGGAAAAAACCATAACTCCTGAAGCTGCTATAGATTCTAACAAAATTTCCTAGAAGTAGCCTACAAGAAAACTTCATAAAAAGATAAACTACGTGTCGGTATCATTGTCCATAACCTAGACATATTTAGTGTCTTCATCCTCATCTTCTTGGATCACAGTATCATCATACCAAGGCTCTTAGATAGTCTCCTCAACATCCTCATCCTAGGTGTCTTAAGAATCTTCCTCTGCTTCCTCACTATCCATAGTATTAGCTCCTTGACTATCTTCAGAACTTTCATCTCTCTCCTCTGAACTAGAGATAATTACATCAATACATGTATATTTCATAATAGAGTTCCCATCAGCATTCTTATCTTCTGAATCTTCGTCAATCCTGGATTTTTCCCTGCAATTAGATCTCTGTGCTTCGCCAGGTTTTTTGAAATTTCACCAACTTGAGCATCATAGGTGCACATAGTCCACAAAAGAATTTGAGCCCAAAATCCAACGGCTGCCATGTCCGAAATTCGACAATAACCTGTTGGGTATTCGACAACCTCAATTTTTTTTTGGCGTCGGTGGCATAACGTCGGATATTCGACAACAATCCAAGGCCGTCGAATTTCCTACGATAATGTTATCGGATGAGGGCCCCAGGATGTCGAAAATGCAACGATAATCTACCGTCAGAGCCACAGCAACTTCGTCAGATTGACATGAAATCCAACAACAGCTACTAGGCATTGAACGTTGGATAACCAACGGGGTGTTGTATATTAATAAAAATAAATTGTATTCATAGTTAAAACTTGTTCACCTATTCTATCAATAACTATCATAATGCTATAGTGTGTGTTCCTAATTCGAATTAAGGTTTTAACACGGCCTTACTATGATTGGGTCAGGGTTTTTTATCAAATACTTCACAAACATATTGTTGTAGAATGCTACTAAAATAAGTATGAATGTAAAAGTCCATTGTTTGTAATAGTGTGAGTGTATATTTTATGCTCCACTTGACAACATCAATTATTACTACTGATTATTTCATATTACATTGGTTCTCAACTTGTAACTATGATATTTCAATGTGGTGACATTCAATAGTAATTTTGTCATAAACATTACAAAATTGCATAACCCTAAATGAAGAGAAAATACATATGAGCTACTATATTATCTAACCTATATTCATGAAGAGGAAACATTAATCAATGATTTTTATGTCATTTTTGGAATTTCAATCCAACCTTTTGACATCATTTGAGAATAACCTATAGTCATGAAGATGTAGACTAGAAATGCATTTGCCATAAGTCCTGCAACACCTAGGTTACATGATACATAAAAATGGGTATGAGTTTCTGACAAAAATACGTGCTAGAAATGTTACAATTATATATATATATGTATGTATGTATGTATGTATGTATGTATGTATGTATGTATGTATGTATACAATGTGTTATTTTATAATTAGCACATTATATTGAAACTTTAAAAGAAAGCAGTATGAATAAATGAGCAAGAACAATTCAACAACGAGCATAAACGTTGTTCCACAATCACTTATATTGGGATCCTCGTCATTAGTATCACCCTCTGCCTCCTTGTCTAGCCTTGCCCCTACCTCAATCCTCTAGGGACATCAGTCAACAGTGAACACCATCCAATTTTGATGAAATTTCCTAATGCATGCCTTAAAATACGGTACAAAATGCTTAACAAGCCTAATCAGTGATAAGGCCATGACAAAGGAGCTCAACAATCAGCACCACCAACATCGGGGTACATAGAGAGCTTGGTGCTCTTGATTAAATGTGAATCCCATATTTTCAGAAATGATAGAATCCAATTGCAATGCAATCTTGCCATCCTGAAAAGTGTTAAGTCTGCTAAATTATGAATGGGATATGAAATTCTACGTTATCTATATGAAATCCGATGAAGTTTGAATTGCTCCCAAACATCCTAGAACAATCAATGGTAATGTTAAAAATTTAAGTAGAAGGATGGAAAAGAAAAATAAAGGAAAATGTCGACTTTTATTTTGAGAATTTAAAATTAGCAGTAATTACCAACACTTTGGTCAAACCCAATAATAAATGCCCAATTTCGATGAGGAAATGGATCATATGGATCCTGGTATGCCCCAGAAACACAATCTCATCTTTCCATACACATTTTCAAATTGTAAAACGTGTTTCAAGGCCCTACTATGTGTGCTGCATTTCAGGCTATTTTTGTACATGGTAAACCCTAGCTCCACGTTTCCTACAACATTACAATTTTCTTCCCCAAATACCCACTTTCAATACCATGTAGTGCAAGACCCAATGTCTCATTTCAAAGTTGCACAATGGATTCACTAAACTAAAACAGCAAATGTATTCAGTGAGTGAATTCAATAATAGCAAGCTTAAAACTTAATACAAACATTTAATTAAGCAATTATGTCCAACTCCATAGTGAATGCGATTTGATATACAACAAATTTTAACACCACAAACTCTGCAATAGTATCTTATTAAATAAACAATGGGCAATACCCTCATCCTAATTACATCTACAGGATGATTATACTCCAAATTGTATTGGGTGATTAGAATATTGTTTACCCATCTTTTCCACGCTTCCTTGATAATTGCTTATTTCAAAATGCACCCCATATCATTCATCCAAGCCCGTGGCTTTAACATTTCCTCAATGGTGCTTCCTTCTTAAAATGGTCAATCACCGTCCTGTCCTTGGAATCACAATGCACTAATATGTCCATCATCCTCATTACAGCTTCTTCACGGTGGATGAAATATCCCATGGATCATAACCATGGGACCCTCATACCAATTGACGTAAATATAGAACAATTAAGAAATGAGACCAAGAAAGGAAGTGGTGGAAAAGGTTCAAAAACAAATAAATCATATTCACATAATGAAGTACATTAATCATAACACCATATAATGGCCAACCATAAGACATAACTAAGTACATAATAGTTTAGATAAAGACTATATCCCGAGGTGTAAATGAAGGTGGTTAAGGACTTAGGATTAGGAGCTAAAAGGCTAAGAGTTGCAAGTACTTAAAAAAGTTTAGTCATATTTCAGAGTCAAAGTTATCATGCTGAGAGGAATACTCTTTCAGTGCACTTGATTCTGATTGGAAAAATAGTGTTCAAATTTGTGTTACTCAACAAATTAGAATTTGTTACAATATTCCAACAATTCAAGAATCTAAAGATTTGTTTGTCTGAAAGATATCTTGAAAGTTAAAAGTTAAAACCAATCATGAAACCATTAATAAAATTTTATCTTGGTATAACTACTAGTATATTATAAGATGCAATAAAGTGTTTAAAATTTCACTTAACTGTAATCTCAGGTTGAGAAACATCAAAAGGAAGAGTATTATATAAAATCCACTCTTGTTAATTTGTTCATACAACGAACATTGAGCACATTCCAATTAAATCAATTCAGGATGTAAGCAAAAATGACTAATGGCAAAGACAGAGTAATCACAAAACAACACTTGTTCAAAGATAGAAAGAAGGAAACAACCCAGCTAATGTTTAGGACCACAACCCTTTGGAATATATAGGAGCATCAAAGAACATTCTAGGGCCCAACAGCATTTATAAACAACATCGTGAGGAGATAAACTACACATATGATAGTTAAAACAGATCAACATGGATATTGTCTAGTTAGTAAGTTGTGCCCATTGCCAATGACATTCTTTCCAACATATTCATGTATTTCTATAGAAATAAAATATAAGCGCATCGGTTAGTTACAAATCTCTTTGGATGCAAACATCTATGCAAAAAAGATAAAGCTTAAATGGATAATTTCAATGTGAGCTAAGATTGCAAGTAAATGTGACATGACGCTCATGAGAATAAAGATTAAGGCTCCAAAACACAAACTCAAAAGAGAAATGCAGATGAGAGGAAAAATTTTCAGAGAAAGGAGAGACTGAAAAGATAATAAAAGGCATATCAACCCAAGAGATATGTTATCAATAACTATATTACCAAAGGAAATAGTTGTTCAAATCAATACATTAGCCACACAATTATAAACATGCACGAAACAAGCATTCAAAACCGAAGAAGAAATGTATACATAATTTTTTTCATGCTTTCCAATATTTTTATGAAGGAAAACTTCAAAATTACTTTACAACATATTAAAGATCTGACAAAAGCACCAGCAACCCTATATTCATATGTAGTATTGTTCCACCACACTCCAATCAGCAACCATTATATTGTTCTTATCTTCTGTACTTACCATAAAGTGTTGTAGCCATACCCTTACTATGTGAGTCACAATGGACAAACGTAAAGCCTCAGTTTTGTTTCTAGTTTGGAGGAATTTTCTCTTGTAATTGGACGCATGACATGTTCTACAGATGCAACATGAAAAGCCTGAAATCACAGCCCCTAAGCAATCTTAGCATCGATTTCAGTACAGTCAACATAGGTCCTATTAAATCTAAGATAACCTCATGCCACTATGCTCTCAAGTTGGCACTCTCATTTAGGAAGTTGTACAAAACATTAAGGATTAGAGAAGCAAGCCCCAGAGTCAACCTCCAAAATTCTAAAATAGAAAACCAACTTATGATGTCAAGCTAGTTTCATAGGCCATGAAAATTGAAGTTATAGCTCTATGGTAGTCAATCAAGAGAAACTGGAGATTTGTTGCATAATAAAAATTGTTCAATATTTTTTTATGTTTGCAACCGTTTTACTATACAGAAGATGATGATGTATCTATACGTTCCTCCAATGGTTAAACAAAGAACATAATTGCTCAGCATTTCTCACATGTTAGTATCTGCATGATAAAGGGTCCCAGCAAAGGCCATCCATAAATACCTATAATAAAAAGAAAATTAGTTGAAATTACATGAGAGGATAATTTAATATAACTTTAGAAGAGGCACCTGATACATAACCACACGATGAGAGATATCTGGATCACTGTTAAATTTTGCAGCAGCATATGGATGAGGAGCCACACATATTTCAATTATCGGAGGATGGATGCCATCAATTTGACTTGGATCCTCAACATTAAAATCTAAACAGAACTTCTATATCTGACTCGTTCTTCCCCATTGACTCAAAATTTGAATCAAAGAAAACATCTTCGCTTTCACTCAAATTGATTAGTGTTTAGGTGTTTCCAAGTAAATGCAAGAAATAAAATTCAATCTCAATTTTAAATTTTCTAATGCAAGAAATAAAATCATTTTTTTTGTTTTATTAAGGAAGATATATAGAAAAAATCAAAATACATATCAAGAAAAACAGATGAAGTAATATTCGATCTAAATGTTGAACTAGCAAAAAATACATTCTAAAAACTCTAACATGGGAATGACATTGGGAATTTGATATGCATAAGATTGCTTCATCCTTATAAAAATTTAGATAATTTTGATTCCTTGTTTTCACTTCAACATAAAGCATGACTATATTATTTAGAAAAATTAGAAAACCTAATATAGACACTTGAATCCGGGGATTGCCAACTCAAGTAAAATCTATACAGTTTTGATACCATTTTGCACTGCTAACTTATAATAATATATTCCTAGTTTCTATTACAAGAGTTCAGATGCTCATTAGAAGTTATTACAAAAAATTCCTCGATGTCAATCGAATAAATCCTATAAAGCATGATTCCACTTAGGTTAACATAATGGAAGAATTTATAACAGATAAGTCGACTTTCATTAACAATATAATATTGCCAAAATAATTTTTACAGAAAATGATTGGAGCTTCTTTTGAAAATGGATGACTTATTAGAATGAAAATTTAAACCAAACTAAAGTACAATCCCTAGATAGAATTCATGACCATTACTAGATAATATTTCATTCTGAGTATTTTTTAGATGCCATACATTAAGAATATCAAGTGTCTAAGTAGATGACATAGTTAAAAATAAAATGTAATTGAATATAGCAAGAAAGTTCAAACAAAAGTGGTATATAAATGGATGTGGAAAATTAGTGAAGATCAGCACATGTATGTCTAAATGGTGAATGTGTAGCACTATCAAGAGAATGAATTTTTTCATGGCAGATACAATAATGCAATGCTTAACCTTTGTGAAAATGTTGTGCATATTAAGAATATCTAGTATCTAAGTGGATGCCACGGTTAAAAACAAAAAATTAGTTTAATATAGAAGGAAGTTCAAACAAAAGTTGTATATAAATGGACATGGAAAATTATTTAAGAGCAGCATATGTCTAAATGCATAATGTGGAGCACTATCATGGAAATGAACTTATTTCAAGGTATATACAACACTCAAATGCTTAACCATTGTGACCACGCTGCTGTTGAAACAATGCATTTGCTTCCTTGCCTGCTATAATGAATAGTTTATTGAGCACAAAATTTGATGTGGTGGAATTCAATGTTTTCGAACATATAGTTGACAATGTTCTCTTTCTTTATTTGTTGGTTTTGTTACACCGTGTTCCAACATAGTTTTATTTACTTAAATGCTATGATATTGGGAAAGTGTGTGAATAATCTAATCTCGTCAATGTATATTCCTATCAACTTTGATAGATTGAATTTTAAGTTTTTATCTCTAGTAACTTCAAGCCTTACAAAATATTATGGTGTTGAAATTTTGTGTGCCTGGGAAATTAATGCAAATCTAAAATTTCACATTCTTCTTAGAAGGTTTCCCAGATCATCCCCTTAGTTTGATAGCATGGACCTATCCATCCAAGTTTGATGTGGACTCAGCGACATAGAGACCTCAAAATAAATCACTCCCAAAAACAATTCGCTCTATGCTTCAAAGTTTTATGCATTTGAATCATACCCCTAGAAATTTAATTATTATAAAGTGGGTGGGGACATCTCAAATGGAGGTTCAATACCCAACGATTAGTCCACTACTTAGTTTGAAAGCAGGAATCTGTCCAACCAAGTTCTATGTGGGCCAAGGTACCTAGAGACCTCAAGATAAAGCACTTCAAAAAACAACTCACTTCATGCTTCAAAGTTCTATGCATTTGAATCATACCCCTAGAAATTTATTTCTTATAAAGTGGGTGGGGAGATCTCAAATGGAGGTTCTGTACCCAACAATTAGCCCGCTCTGCTCATTTTTCTTGCCAGAAAATACCCAAGGTATTCCTCCCCCTCCTTCATGGGTTGCTCATCCATATCTCCCATTTATCCCATCAAACCAGCACAGATAAATAAGTTAAACTCAATAGTTGAGAGCAAATATTAGTCTCTATAGTTGGAAAGTTGAATGAAAAAAATCAGTCATTACATAGATTATTAAGCCTCCAGTCTGCAGTGGCTTGTTTGATCAAACTCGTGTAATGGAAATCACAGGGCAAATGTCAAACATTGGGAAGAATCATTGCACTGATAGGGCAACTATATACAGAGATGACATGCCGGATGATTGAAAGAGCTACCTAAACCATGAAATTCCAACTCGGGACAGGTCAAACCTGCCGCAAAATCTCCCTAAACATTTCCATGTACCCATCATCGTACATATGCATTTAGGAACGTTTCATACCCACTCCAAAGCCCCAAAGCAAGGAAACACTAGGTATGAGCTGGCTAAACCCATCATTATCAAAAGATGTATCTTTGGTGGGGAATCAAATGTCACTTTCAAAAATGAACTTGTTTTGAATAATTAAAATCCTTAATCAACCAAAAGCTTCATGCCTTGACCACAATGAATAAAATACCTACCATAAAATCCTGCTGCAAACTACAAATTACAAGGTTTAAGATATTTCAAAACATACCACCAGGTACAAAATATTGGCATTCAAATAAAAAAATTCATGTACAGTTACAAATTTGCAAACATGTAAAAAATGCATTAAAACCAGCACAAAATCAGAAAAGGTCCTTAGTATTACCCTCCATTTTGCATGGGTGTCCACCGGTGATTCTAATCACACTCTCCAGGGGTGAAGTTGTCATGATTGTAATATTGAAATCAAATCTAGGCAGTTCTGAGTTGGTTTTGAAATTTGGATAGTTTATGGAGTGTAATAGTAGTAATCCCTTTCATTTTCAGTTATGAGCACACTAGGAGAAATGTTGGGAAGTCCTATGGGCATAAACATCTCTAGAATCAAGTATGAACATCAAAGGGACAAATCTGAGCACTTTGGGAGCATTCTGAAGGTCACAACAAACAGTAAAGCATCTCAAATCAGCTATAATTAGGCCAACTTTCAAATCTGGGCACATTGCAGCCCTAAAAGGTTATGATCAATGGCAGTAGGAGGCAGTCTTTGCAATTCTGGCTGTGAAAATGAAAAATCTGTGGGTGAAAGAACCCTAAAAGCTCATTCATATGCCTTATAGCAGCATGCACATGAATTTTGGGCACAAACAAACCTCTTTGACAGTAAAAAAGGGTGTGAAGTAGCCCTATTTCAACATATTAAGCACCCTTGTGCACTTATCCATCACCAAACAAGCCTACCTCTAAATATAGTCCAAATTGGAGGGTTAAAAGGCAGTTTTGGGCATGAATAGCCCTATGAAAAGTGATGAACAACGGAAAAAACAGGGTTTGAGAAATGTTGGGTTGAATTTGAGGGTTGAAATGACATTAAGGAACAATTATGGGCACAGATATGGACATAAAGAATAGACCTGGGCACTCCAACAGCCTCAAACCTTCATTCTGAGCATAAATAAGGGTAGTTCCAACCTCCTAATCAGCAATTCATAGCAGTATCATGAATTATGGGTTCTTTTTCTCCACAAAAGGGGGGTAAACAAACCTAAATAAAACAAATATCATTTAATTTCAGACCCTATAAACCAAGTTTGATTGTGCTTTAGGTGATTGTCGGCAGTCTCTTGAAGGAGATCAATAGTAAATAACAATCTTTCGTGGCTTTCCTTGCAACCGTAGGTCACAAAACAACCCTAAAAATCTCTGAACCTGTGCATAAGAGAAGTAACAACCCCAATTGGCCCTAAAATACCAAGTGTGTTCTACATTAAGGGCCCCTGTGCATAAAATGGAAGCCCTAAAGAGGGCCAATTCACCTTGGTGTACTGGTTTGTTGTTAGAGGAAGGCCTTCTCTCATTATTTGAGGAACATTCACCCTTGGAGACACATGCATAAGGGTAGTGTTCATCCCAACTAAAGGATAAAGTCATCATTTGAAGCATGCTTACACTCTTTTATACACCATTTCATGAGAGATATTACATACTTGGAGGTTACTCATTGAGCTGCTCCACTTGGAAGGTTGTTCACATGGTTCATGCCCTATTTTGTGAAGAACGTTTTTGTATTTGGAGGTTGCTTTATAGATTGACGATTTTTCACTTGGGTGGCATCTAGGGACTGCAAAGCAAGTTGGTTTTTACTCCAAATAGTGTTATGATCTATAGGAATCCTACAAAGCTAATTGATTCAACAACGAAGTAGGTTTAGAGTCTCGATGTTTATATTTCTAGGTTAATTTTTTTTAATTTAAGTGCTATGTGTGTGACCTGTGCAGTCCCACATTGACTTGGTCGAGTTAGTACGGATTGGGCCGAATTGACCGTTTTGTTACCGATCCAGTTGAGTCATACCCCGACTTGCTTGGTTTGGTACCAAACTTGTCACTTGAATCATTTCAAAGGCCGAGTCAGATAGGTTGGGGGTCAACTCGGTTGACTCGGCCAAATTTGAGTCTGAGTCACGAGTCTCATTGTAATCTTTTTATCGATCAAGGATTATTCTATATATTTTATAAATGTGTGTAGAAGTCTTCTTACAATTAGTAATAAACAGGGAATGTTTACTACATTTTGATAGTTTAATAGCTGAGAAATGTTAGTGATTCAAATTGTGAGTTTGAGGAAAAAATATAGAGTTATTGCTTTCAATTTTTTATGCCTTTGAAGTAACTTTCACTACAAACTGAATATTTTACATGAACAGAATGGCAAAAGCATAAGAAAATTTACATACATTTTATTTTCATTCCCTTGTATTACATCATTACATTCTTTTTTAACAACAATATCTATGGCAGAAAACTATAGAGGGTAAGCTCTCAAAATTGCAGCAGGAGAGAGTAAATATTAGAGTGGAGATCGACCGATTGAAACCTGAACTTGAAAAGGTATCTCTTGATGTTATTTCAAACTGGCATTTTAAATGTTCTAAAAATTGGCATGGAATGGTTTTAAAACCACATACCTTTTTCCCTGTATAATTGAAAGGACTTATTTCCAATAGAAGCATGAAAATAGAAAAAATTGAGAACAGAATCAACAAGATAGTGGACAAAATCTACAAAGATTAATGAGAAAATATTAATTGAGCTAAAAATAATAAATTGTACCTCCTTTTTTCAGTCTGGTGTGTTGTCTTTATATTTCGCCAAAGTGTGCAGTACATAAAACTTGAGGTAAATTATTCCCATTCTTATACCTCTCTACCTTGATTTGTTCATAAGGATCCTCAATTACTTTGTATTGTAAATTCACCTGTGATGATTTATTTGTGGTTGCAACTGACTTTATTTGCTGAAGTTTGTTTCTTGTGACCATGGCATGCATATATTTTGCTACATGTTTTGCTTGATATGCCTGGTCTGTTATTTTTTACTACATATACTCTATTGGTCCTATTTTGTGCAGAAATATACTATCAGGTTTCTTCTAAACTTGTTACTCATGTTCTGCTTTTTTCATGTTGTTCCAAAGCATTATGTTTATTTATTCTTTCACATGTATTTTGAAGTGACTTTTTTTGGTTATAATTTAACCATGGAGAATGTATACTTTATATAGGCATGTGCCATATCAGTAGATGGTTATAGACCTTCCTTTATGACAATCAATGGTATCATCTATCTCATTCAGGTAAAAATCAGTCATGAGAATTGACATCTACACTATTATAACAATATGTTGTCCCATATTATATTGAAATTCAATATCCAATAATAGCTGAAGCAAACAAGAATCAGAAAAGTATCAGTTCTTGCAAACATAAAAATATAGATAAAAGAACGTTGTTTCCAAAATAGGACTAATTTCAAACAGCCAGAAGGTTTCATAGGGATAAATGGAGAACACTACACAAGAGTGGGAGGTGAATTGACACAAACCAAAACTAAATTCTCTTATAAAGTTTTGAATATTATGATAAAATTTCTAGTATGAATATATTAAAAATAGAAAGCTCAAGGATAACAACAAATTTGAAGAATTAGATATTTTGAAGGAAAAATTATCTCCAATTAAATGCAGATAATAGTTTATGATTTGTGGCTTGATTTAGACTTAACAATTAATCTGTAATACTTTTTTTGATGATGATGGATTCTTGGGCTGGCCATCTAATTTCCTTTTTAGGAGGGAATGATACAAGCCCTGTGAATTATCTACTTCTTGTTTGGTTAAGGCTAGTTGTCTGTAAGCTGCTTGGCCCAACTCCTGCTAAAGAGAAACATGTGTTAATAGATAAAAAGTTGTATACAAGAGACCATGTCATGTTGGATAAAGAAGGAAATGAGTGAACATATAGGTGCAAACTCTCGTTGTACGACAAGGGATACAATGAAATGAGAACTGGATCATTAGAGGAAAACAACCAACTCGTGATGTTGAGGAAGTCACCTGGCTTGTAGCTCAATCGATGAGGATTAGTTTCTCTATGATACCGAGATTCGGCCTATTACTCATTCAGGAGTTTCCAGAATTAGTGTCCAAGATGATCTTATTATCATTTAATTTTTAAATTTATTTGGTCACATATACCAATAGGATGAATTGATGTTTAAAATTATAATTATCTTTATTGTGATGTTTGAACCTATACTTATTGATAAGTAATTTACTCATATTTTGACCACGTTTTGACACAGCAGAAGACTATTTTCACAAACCATAAATAATATAATATGGGAAATTAAATCCACGTGTGATTCTGATCACTCTTGAAGAGGGGGTGAAACTATTCTTGATAATGCCCTAGGATATTTTGCTATTGTTGGAGGTTAAAGGCAACAGTAAAATACTTGTGGAGCATGTGATGGACAGTTGTGAGCATGTTTTAGGATATTCATGGAATCCTCCAACCTTATAGCCCCACCAACATCAGTTATGGGAATTGTTTTTAATCTTTCCACCCTTTAATGAGAGGTAAGAGATATAATTCCTAAATAGGGGTTGGTTTTGAGGAACTATATGCTAAAGTATGAAAAGATGACAAAATATAAGAAAATAAATAGCTGGAAGATTAAACGTGGGAAAGGACGCAAGTGCAATGCAATGCAGCAGCAGTGACCCTCACCTCACATAGAGAGTGAAAGGGTGTTTCAGGGGAAGAGAAGTGCGGATTTTAAACTATATTATGAACACAGTCTTTTCAGATTTTCCATACCAGTATAAATCCATGCTAAATAAAGATTTATTCTACATAGAGAACTTGTTTTTTATAATTCCAAATAAAAATTATTTAAGCAAACATAGATTACTAAGCAAACAAGTACCTATTCCTTAGGAAACTTGCACAAAATCCAATATATATGACAAAAAATAACTATTAGTAAAGAAAGTTTAAAACCAACATATTAAACCCAAGATAATAATATAAGCAACATAGCTAACCAATCCCTCAAAGGAGACAACATAAACAACTACTACTACTATCCCTCAAACCTTAACAAGTATATACAAAATCTCAATAGATGAATGTGGACAAGTGAGTAGAGCACTAAAAACTCTAAAAAAATACCAACAGAGCTTATATTCCTTGTTGAATAAATGTTAACTATTACAAAGGACCCTCCTCATATATAAAGACATTTGAGAGGTTAGGGTTAGGTGCAATCCCTTCGGTCAAAAGAGACTTGAAAATTTACAAGATACTTGTCACTTTTGGAGAAGTGACCATTTTTCTAAGTCAAATCACTTTTAACTTCCTTCAAAAATATATTTTTTCCCTATATGAAAAAATTAATATTATTTTGCTAAAAAAGTTACAATTCGAGAGAAAGAAATGGATTTGACAAAATCCTTTGAAGATATAATCTGGAGTTCCATGTCATCATTTGATTTGGGATCTGTTCCCTCCATGGCACTTGTGATGGCTAATCATCAGTTGGATGGTACAAAATATGGAGCTGAAAGGCCACAAAACTGTTATCAATGGCTTCCAAGGCAGTTCAATTCATGGCACTTGCATAGGGACATTCATCTATGCCTCATAGGGAAATTTGTTCTTACGAGTGTACCCCAAATCATTTATAAAAATTGGTCTCAAACTAGTTTCAAAATGGATAAAATGCCTCTTGGCATGAAAGTTGTTCTGTCTAATATACCTTTCACAAATTATCTAAAACAGAAATTTCCTAAGTTCATTATAAATAAATTACAAGTATAATTAACGCATTGCCTTTTGTTTGGTAAAAATCGAGCTAAAATTGAGTGAGATTTGGCCTCCAGAAGGTAAACAATAAAGGTTTTTCTGAGGGAGATGAAATCAAAATCTAAGGTCGTTATTTAAAATTTATGGGTGAAAACCTCAAGAAACTATATAGTACTAATATTCACTTCTCCAGATCAAATGGGTATCTTTCAAATTAAAAAAAAAATCAACCTGGAAGGGGCCCAATTAACACACTTTGCTAGCTGGATTATGGACCCAAAAAAAGGGTTACCAAGATTTCGAGAAATTTCTTGGTTGAATCTTTGATTCGAACCCTGTATATTTTTTCCAGCATCAAAATCCGAATGAGGGAGGTATGGAAATTTTTGTTTAGGCATTTTGTCAAACACTTAGTGGACAATTACTTGCTTGAGGACTTTTGTCAAACAATTAGTAGATAGCCACCTACAACTCTTCCTTCTCTAAGTTCCTTTCAGTATTTCAAAAGCTACCAGAAATTAAATCAAACACATACACATGGAAAGAAAAACGCCCCAAGGGAATCTATGTGTTCATAAAAATACCCAAATCATGGGATTTGGTCTCGCAAAAAATGTTTTTGGAATTAAAATGGGGTTTCCAAGCCCATATGATATGGATACTTTCCTCAATGACATCTTGGCTGGGTATTTTATAAATAAAATTGGAATTCCTAATTGTTTATTCAACAAGGGTTGGAGAGGCGATGTGCCCTTATTGGTGAGTCAATGTAAAAAAAAAAGGAATTGTAAGTCGATTCAATCTCAGAGGAGACAAAAATAATGTTTCCACCAAAGCCTAAATGAAAGGAAACTAGAAATACTTTGGAAATGAGGGTGGGTTTCTTACCAGGCACATTGTTGTAACGTTGGTTCCTCGTTCTGGAAACCCCAAGTGAGTGTATTAGCTGATTTATTTTCCATGTAAACTCCTCTACAATATGAAAACAATGAGTAATTTAGTGAATTGCCGAGTTCTTTGAAAGTCACTCAACACAGTCTGCTCAGTTCTTTGAAAGTCACGTCTCACCGAGGGGTCACAAGTTTGTTTTCCATAGACACAAAGGAACAATAAAATGAAAAAAAAAACAAGACATTGATTTGGTGAGAAAAGAGAAACGATTACAGCAAAATACCTAATCAAATACATCTCGCTTAGCCATCTCGTTCCAAAAGCGGAGGCAAGCAAGAGCTACTAAAGCTGTGAGAGATGTTACTATTATATCATGTACAATTTGGTTCTATGGGAAGCTAATAGGAATAGTGAACCCGTATTTAAACCATGCCAATTCCATCAAACTCTTGGTTTTTGCAGAGCAGGTCCCATGTCCGCCATTCTGAGAGCATCCCATTTGAAAGCCATCCATAACAGCTCTGAAAGGACTACCCTGATAAGTAAAAATCCACTAAAATATCTTGCAGATACACTACTAAAATGGATAATTGTAGAGGGACCTGAATGATTGTTTCAAACTAATTCATATGAGGGAGTTCATTGGGTGATTTCATACACTAGATGCAAAATACATGCTAAATAAATATTTCTATTTTTCTTCTGCATAGAGAACTTGTTTTTTTATAATTCCAAATCATAATTGTTTGAGAAAAACTGGAGCATGCTCAATCATTCTAGGGTACTTGCTGATTTGGGGGAATTCTGTCAGCCTCTGCAAACCCTCCTCTACCTCTGCAAACCGTCTACCTTTGCAAACCTTGACCATTGCAAACCCTCCTCTGCGTAAACACACTTGACCTCCGACAGCACCTCCGATGACATCCTCTGCGTGACCTCAGGAAAACCTCCTATGTGTGACCTCCGGATGTGGAGGTATATTGTGTCGGCTCCGCTGTGAAATTATTGATTGGGTTCTTTGTTTCACGGGGAAATATTGTGTCGGTACAGTTGTGGTTTTATATTTTGTTTTTATTTTTTGTGTTGTGTTATTATATTTTATTTTATTTTATATATTTTTGTTTTGTTATTTTTTTATATTTCATTTATTTTATTTTTTATTTTTTATATATTTTTGTTTTGTTTTATTATTTATATATTTTTGTTTTTTTATATTTTATTTATTTTATATTTTATATTTTATATTTTACTAGCCATCGAGATGTGACTTGACCCTCGAGTCCCCAAGCAATCTAAAGTATGACAATGTGTCAACAACTACGACTATAACAAAAAAGAACAACTACTAGTCTACTACTAGGCCTGAAACAAGCTCAAAACTTTGTGCCTACTACCTATGTGAACCTCGCTACCAATGTCCACTCTTTTTTCGTCAAAATGAAATTCAAAAGGACGGTTTGATGAGTCCTCCTCTGCAAGACTTCAATTCTTTCATGAATATCATTGACTCACGACAACTATAAACAACACTCGATGTCATGCAAATACAAATAATGGCATGTAGCTAGCTGGATCACAAACTATGTAGAGATCAATTTTTGCATTGCTATAAAGAGGTGTTTTTGCATTGCATGGATAGGATTATGTTTTTATTATGTTTATTGATGATACATGCTTATATCCAATTCCAAATGAGGTCCATAAGCAAGCTAATAAGTTTATGAGCTTCAATAAAACCACAACATTGAAATCAAAACTAAAGCATGTTTTTTATGATTAATGAAGGATCAATAATAGATAATATAATACTTGAATGTAAATTGGTTAGATTCACTTAGGCGTTAGGTTTTCAAATTTTCAATAAGGGATGAAATAACAACACTTCCTAATTCTATTATTATTGACCAAAAAAGAGTCAATAGGATTGAACACGCTGAGTACATCCACTCACACACAAATCAAAATAGTTACTCCAATATTTATGTAGAAACCCCCTTTAGATAAAAGGTAAATATACACAACACTAAAGGAAATTATTAATGTTTAAAAATGAAATTACATTTGGCATATCTTTTGTATCAATTTTCTACAAATGATCTTTCATGATATTTAAATATAATATACTAATCAGGTGATAAGGAATGGAAAGTGTTGTATAATAGAGTATATTTGGAGTCATCGAATCACTCATGTATAACACATGATTGTGATAACTAAATTATTGAAGTACAAAACCACATTAAGGAAACACCTAAAACCATACTAAATTTATAATTGCATTACATCAGGTTGACCTTAAAGTACTTATGACTAGTGTTGAAATTCCCTAACCCTACACTGTTAAGAACAACTTGCAATAGGATTGAAGGATTTACAAACATGATAAAATTAGAATTATGAAGGAGACATTAAAGCTCATCACCCCTCAATTAGAGTTTTCTTGACTTCTAGCATAGACCAAATCTCTAAGAACTTGGATTTATTTTAGGGAATTTGTGAAAATGTCAATAAATTGTTCGTATTTAAGATTTGAGTGCCTTTGATTATTTTAAGTGCTTAGAGCATATTTTGATTTCCCTATGAAGTGCTAGGTTGGTCATATGAAGTGCTAACTTTAAGATAATCAATTCCATACTATAAATTACCATGGGAAAGGATGATATAGCGTAATTAGTTCGTGTGATGATGATGATGATGATGGTGATGTTGATGCTGATGATGATAGCCATATTCTTCATTAACATCGTCATCATCATCACCATCATCATCATTGTCGTCATCATCGTCTTCTTCATCACCATCATCGTCGTCATCACCATATTCATCATCATCATCATCATCACATCATCATCATCCTGATCATCTTCATAATCATTGTATTGATCGACATCATCATCATCGTCATCATCATGATCATCATTGTCATCATCATCATTTTCATCATCATCATCAACATCATCATCATCATCATCCTCGTGATCATCATCGTCGTCGTCATCGTCGTCATCACCATCATCATAATTTCCATTGACATGGCCATCATCATCATCATCTTCGTCATCGTCACCTTCATCATCATCACCATCATCATCATCATCTTCATCATCGTCATCTTCATCATCATCATGTTGGGCTGTAGGGCAGACCCGGGTTTTATACCTTTGACTTCGCACCAACAAAAGACCCACAGAGTTGGCCCTTTCGGCAACAACCTGCGAACAGGTTGCAGTCTCACCCGAAACTGCTATGGGGTGCCGTAGAACCAGGTTTCTGCAAGCAGAAGAGGGATATTACTGTACCTTTAGCTTTTAAATAGATTATAAATATAAATCACAGAGCTTAACATTCACTTATTTAGCTTCGCAGTTAGATAAACAAACAGTGCCTTACGCAACCCTTTGCTGGGAATTCACAGCGAATTTATTCTCTAGCAGTGATCTTTACTTATCAAATATATAAATATTAATGCATGAAAGAACACAACAGAAGCACACACAGAACCACAACACAAGATATAACGTGGTTCACCCCCATTGTAGGGGTTACATCCACAGAACTGTGTTTTATTCAACTTTTTACAAAAACCACAGTTCTGATCTGCGCACTCAGCTGCAGATCCCTTCAAGTCCTCAAAGCCGCGCACACAGCTGCAGGCTTCTGCGCACACAGCTGCAGATTTCCTTAATCACCCAAAACCCTCTGCGCACACAGCTGCAGAGGTCGTCCACGCACACAGCTGGGACTTAACCTTTTCTTAAAAAATAGCCTTAGCTTCGCATCAATTCCTCTTACACAAAAAGCCTAACCTGACTTATTTACAAGAGTGCCTATTTATATAGCACATTATTACAAAACCATGGGCTTAAACCATGGGCACCCTGAACCCTAAACCCTGGACTTAAACCATGGGTTTATTACAAAAAGAGGACTTTGACTCAACCCAAACACCCCTAAGACTATTTTGAGTCATACAACTTCCACAACAAAACCGCGGAGTTACCAAAATTAGGGACCATTAAGGTGTGTGCCCCAACAGGCCCCTAAGACTCACCAGTGTCCCGTCCCGGGACACTCTGCTGGCCTTCTGGCGGACGAAGTTTCTTTGCGAGGACGGTGAAGTGAGTATTGAGACTGTGCATAATGTCGTCAGCTGCTTTCTCCTTTTCCACCAACTCCTGCAGTACCGCGGATGATGCTTCGCTGGCATTTTCCTGTGCGAATGCATCATATTCCTTCAGAATTTTGAACTGGCTATCCACAGCAGTACTTAATTCCAACGCCTCACTGACAAGTGGCTGTATAGAGTTTTCTAACTCTGTTACTTTCACCCTGCACGACTCGATTTCCTGCTGGAGTTCCTTGTTGCGCTTTACTTTGAGCATTTTCTCCATAGGCGACAGAGTCTTAATTTCTGCTTTTACAGTATCCAACTCTGCCTGTCGCTATTTGATGGTGTCTTGCAGCTGTCCTATTTCTGGATGTTCCTGTAGGGTGGTCCAAGCCTCAACACTGTCTCCAAGCAGCTTTGCTGCGCTACCCAAAATATCTGAAATTTTTGCTGCGGACGCCTGAATGTCTGCGCGGCGCTGTTCCTTGACCTCAGGGGGAGTTTCCGGAGGGATGCGCAGTTTAAGTTCCGCGATCTGAGTTTCATGTGTGGCTTTGAGCTTCTCAATTTCACTGCGAGACTATTGTGCGTAGTCTTTCAGCCTGACTAATCTTTATTCTGGCTCTTCCACCAGCTGTACGTCGAAGTCAGGGAGACTTCGACATGCCTCGTCCAAAACTCGGACCAGTGTAATCCGCTTACGTTTGGCGTCCCTCTTCCTCTGCTCTGCTGCTTCTAACTGCGCTGCGAAGCCCTGCTGCTGACTTATGGCATTTTCTAACTGCATCTATAAATATTGGTCTCGTGCCTGGATTTCCTTTGTAATTGCTAACTGACAGAGGTGTAGCTCTGTCATAGACATCTTAGTGTAATCTATTCCCACCTTCATGCTCATCTCCGCATGAGATGCTGTGTCAGTGAATATGAGGGCTGCGCTGGACACTTGTCCATTATTATCTCTGGCTGGCCATTTCCTTAGGTCTGGTTGTGCACTTACTGGGGCATTGCTGGCTGCAGCGCCAGGCACTGATTTCGCTGCTAAGTCCTTAAGCTCTGAAATGTGCTTTGCTACACCAGTAATGGCATCCAGATGCGCAGCTGCAAATGCTGACCATTGTTTAGTGAGAGCTTCGGTAGACTTTGACAGAGCCTCATCAAGCTCCTCGCTTGTCAAACTAGGTGCTTCATCGATATTCTTAGCCTTTGATGCCTTCGCTTTCTTTCGCGTCGGTGGTTTGTTTACTTTTTCTGTTTCCTGTGTCTTGCGCTTATGCTGCCTATTAGGGTCTTAGGTAGTGTTAACCGATTCTTCGTCTTCCTCTTCTTCTTCTTCATTTCCACCATCTCCTCCCTGGTTGCTTTCAGTCTGCTGCGACTCAGTTTGTTCGTCACTGTCCTCGGGGGGGTCTAGCTGCTGCATGTGACTGGGGCCTGCGCCCATATCGGTGACAAGAGGGACAGGGATCTTAGGTGTTGTTCCTGTGTCTTTTAACCATTCTTCCGGCCACTACTGTACTACCACGAGGAGGTCATCTTTAGTCACTACATATGGCAACTTAAACCATTGATGCTTCTTATCTGCGCAAGCCTGGATAAAAATATGGTGCATATCGGCCCTAAAATTGATCGCTCCAGCATACTGAGAGAACAACTCATTACTGAGCCACGGGGTGTTTATAATCTCATATGAGATACTCATCATATAAAAGGAAAATACATAGTTTGTCATCTGTTGGTGGGTTTTATCCTGTGAAACCCACAGTGATGCATACCTGGCTGCACCAGGCATGTGTGTCGGTACAGCAGCAAACTGTGCTTCAGTAAGTTCTTGCCATCCTACCAGTGCGATGAGGACAATCAACCATGAGTAGTGGAAGGGCCTACCTTTCTCCTACGCATCACGAGCATCTTCAAGGAATTCCTTCGCAAGATACGTTGCCCAGTTGTAGATGTAGCCTTCGGCGCAGTTGATAGCAATTCTGATGACCGGGGCAGGTACTTCAATTGGTCTATATTTCCACATAATTTTGCAGGCTAAGAGCTCAGATGTGAAGCAAATGTTCTGCTCCTGAACCGCGGAAGTGTGATACCTGCGTTTCCCCTTCGTCAGGCCAAAGCGCTCCTTCATGCTTTGTGCGAGCTTCGTATCTTCGTGCTTTGAGGGAAATTCTGTCCCCGAATCAGACCCTGCCATTGGTAACCCTGTGATCTTATGGATGAGCTCACCATTAATAAGAATTTTCTTGTCGTCGATCCATAGGTAGCCGTCATGTACTAACGCCAGCAGCTGCTTGACCACAATGGTGACCTGTGTGCTGTGACCAAAATGGGGAACATTGAGCATCTTCAAAAAACCAGCTAGATCTAAGCCAGCAGCCCACTATTTTACTTCTAATAAGGTTGCCCCAGTCTCTTGATATTGAACAAAGTGTAAGTATTGGGCTGGTGCGAATTGTGGAAACTTCCCATGATCATTCGTGTTGTGGTCGGCATACTTAAGCCGGTCTATTTTCCCTGTCATCGTCCCGACTAGCTGCACACCCGGGGGCAGCGAAGGGGTGCATATAGTGAACTTAGCGCTCCGCCGAGGTGGTTTAACTCTTGGTCGAATAGGCTGAAGATATGGTGGCCGCTGCGGGGCAATGTCCCCATCCCCTTCAAGTGGGATCTCTGCTGGGCCAGGCGGATTCATCCCAGGATCCTCCAATGTTTGCCCTGATTGCTTATGTCTGTCTTCGTTTCGCTTAGAACGAACTTCAAGCTTGAACTGTTTTCTGGCAGATCGTGTCTGCATTGGCGGGGTTGGTACTAGTAGAGTCTCTTCACGGGCTGCGAGCTCCGGTGGGGGGGTGAAAATGTTCTGCAGACCTGTCTATTCAAATTCTCTCAATAGGTCCTGGAGTTCATGATCAGTTGACATGGGTTCAATCTTGAAACTCAAGGAAATGCGGAATGCGAGTTCCCCATACCCGGGTGTCTTCATATACAATCCATCGACCAATTCTGCCATAAATGTGTATTGAAGGCACCAAATCTGACAGAGATTCTGTTTCCACGGCGCTAGATTTCGGCGGATATTATTAGGACAGGCAATTAAGGAAATTAAAGTACCAGTGCCACAAAGTTGGTAGTGTTCCAATGGTCGGCTTTTGGGCTGCAGCGCAGCCAGGTCTGCAGCTGCGTCACAATAAATATCATCGACACCATATTGACCTTCGGCACATCCTGACAAATTCTGCGACCAAGCTGTGATCTTCGATCCTGCAGGTTGGTACCTGGTAATTTCGTTGTTACCAGACCTATTAGCATGCCGAAGCCCGACCTCCGTATACCATTTCTCTACTACAGGTGCCCGGAGATGTACAAGCCTATGTTCCCGTCGAGGTACATGTTTCGATGCGTCGTAGCAGTGCTGCAAGTGTTCCTGCGGGCTACCCGGCCCATCGAACCTGCTGTGCACCTCCTCAAATATTAGGTGAAGAGATTTCTGACAAGCTTCCCAACTAGGAATGTACTTCTTATGGGTATCCCTCCATCTTGCTTCGGTGGCTTGGGATGCTGAATCCAGAGGCTCCTGTGTTTGTGAATCCGGTCTCTATTCTGAGAATGGCACACTAAACTCTTCTGGGTCTGTCGCACCATCAAAAACGGGTAAGGCTCTTGTCTGTGAGGTAAGCCATCTGAGAGACTTGGTAATTCTGGCACATCTGTGTCCATGGAGCTTGTACAATCGGTTCTACCAGTTCTCTAAACCATCATATGAGTCCGTCATGCAGGAGATGTCACACTGCTAATCCATAATACCTTCGGCGCTGGGGTCAATGTAATATTCTTCCTTCACCGTGATGTTATAGATGTGCTCCAGAACATCTTGATCTTCGTTGCTAAGTGGTTCTGTGTATCTTATTCCTTGTGAGGGATCCAGTGGTACGATGACTCGAAACTCTTTCCCTTCGAAAGTCATTTGTCTCTTCTTAAGGTTAATAACTGCAGCATTTGCCATCGCCCACTCAATACCTAACAAGGCTAGATATGGATTGATGTTGTCAATGATCTCAATAACTTTGAAGTCTGCTACAGTACAGACTACATCAATATCTACTGGAACATTAGGAAATCGTTCTAGGGGCACAATCTTCTGCTGATTGGCTAATCGCAACTATATAGGGGACCAGTCAAGGGTAGGTTTTCCCATTTGTTCCCAGGTCTGCTTGGTTAGGACATTGAATTCTGACCCTAAGTCCAAGATCACATCAGTCATCTCATACTCTCCTATCTGAGTGTTCAACCTCATTTCCATACCAGTCCTTCTGACTCTATGAATAGCTTTTGCCAGATCAGAGCCTTGCTGATGTTCACAGGAAGCAATAACTTTCTGCAACTCACTTAAAGCATTCTGATTTCTTAAAAGTTTCAGACAACTCTGTAAAAAGGAGGACAGTGTACTTACTTTATTCGTCGAAGCTTCGGGCAGCTGCGACTGCTGCTGGTGTGGCTGCGCAGATGCTACTATTGTGTTAGAGTCCACAAAATCTTTCCTGGATTCCATGAATGTCTCCTTTTCTCTTTCAACATCAAAGGTGGGAACTTTCATGGGGGCCTTGCGAACCCAAGCCTCGTCAGGTTGTTTCGCGGCAGGCTGTACATGCGGCGTAGCTCCACTTCTGGTAACAACATTAATTGCTGGGGAGGCCTTTGCTCAACGAAAATCATCTGAAGATTCTGGGTAGGGGTACTGTTTCTTTCCTGAATCTTAGCTATCAACTACGGGCACTGCTCGATCACATGATCTACCGCATGGCAATACCGACATGTCGTAGTCGGGTTCTGACAGTCGCGAGCCAAATGTCCGACCTGGTTGCAGTTATAACACACCACCTGACCACGACCTCTGCCAGCCATACCACCACGACCACGGCCTCCAAAACCACCTCTACCAGATGCACCACCGCGGTAGCCATAGCCATCATTACTCTGTCCCTCATTTTGTACCCGATAGGCATCGTAGGTGCGTTCTCTCATGAGGTCATAACTGCGACACTCTTCTTCATTATGTCCTATAGATTTACAGAAATTGCAGTAAGGGTTCTTGGGGACTTGCACATACCTCTGTAGCAGATAGCAATTCTCAGGTCGATGCTGGCCAGTCGTCCGACATATCTCACAATATAAAAAAGTAGGGTTGAACGGGTTTGGCGCACCAGTATTCAGGTAAGTTCTTACCATAGGACATTGTTCCTTGTCATGACCTTCTGTCCGACATTGTGTGCACCAGACCTCTTCGCGACCGGTTTTTCCTTTCTTCATATCACGAAGTTCCAGGGCCATCGATGCCAACTACGCTTGGATTTTAGCGATACCAGATTTATCTTCGACAGGAGCGGTTTCAAGCTTCATCACGATTTCCAGAGCCTCCTGTTGGTCAGCAACCTTCTGTTGCATGAGTGGAGTTCTGATATGCGGTAGCAACGCTGCAATAAACCACTCCTTGTGATGTGCAGGTCCAATGGGAAAACTGACTTGGTCTAGAAAAACTTTGAATCTTTGATCAAAGTCCCACACTGATTCTCCACGCCTCTGTTGAATCTCTTTCAATTCCGTGATACTCTGCGACTCGGATTTCGGCTTCGTAAATTCCTTTATCATTGCTGCCTTTATATCAGCCAATGCATGGTTCTGAGTGCTGGAGAACTTCATGAACCACGTTAGAGCGCGGTCTCTGAAAGAAGTAACCAGTTGCGCTCTTTTTGTATCTTGATCCATAATCGACTTAGCAGTCCACACTGCTTCACATAAAAACCAGAACTGTTCTGGATCCTCTGATCCAATTCCTTTGAAAACAGGGAGCTTAATGTCATCATGCATATGGGCCATCGCAGGTCTAGGGGGGGAGGGAGGGGGACTGGAAGTAGGCGGGGGGGAACTTGCTGGGGTAGACTGACCTGCGACAGGAATACTCGGGCTAGGGTGACTTTCAGACTGCGATGGATTCTCAGGGATAATAGGTCTTCGCTGCAGGGTTACCAATAGAGGGTTTCCAATAGAGGGTGTTTCCTCAGGTTCTGAATCCGCGGGATTTACAGGGGGATACTCGGTTTGACTCTGGGAATAAGATCCAAAATCTCTCTTGTACCTTTTGCCGCTTCGTAGCAAACCACTTTGCTCGTCGAAGGTATTGTCACTTGCCAACATAGGTTAGTAATACAAAATCTAACAGTCTGATTCAATGAGCAATATACCTTTTTCAGCTAATAACATTTTAATTCGTAAACTAAATGAATTCAAAAAATTACCCCTTGATCCTTTGAAAAACTGTCGCTCGGCTTCACTAAAGGAAGTACTTGTGTCGATGGCAAACTCCGTCACAAATGCTTCAAGGGTTCGCGTTGTCCAGAAATCAATAGCGCGGGATATCTCATTGTTCACCCTTTTCAGTATATTAATTCTCGTGGGGGTCCAAACAGGAAACTGACATTCTTGGAAGTTCGTCCTTCTCTCTGTTAATTTGGATAACCACTGGTGCAAATCTATGTGGATACTACCAAAGAAAATCTCATAAACATCACAAAAAACATACCTTTGTAAAAAGTCGTGTGCACTATGGCGCGAATCTTTGTTCTCTTGCTCAGCGAATTTTAGATAAGTCTCATCAAGCCAATCACCGATTTCCTTCACAGAGGGTCTCCAGAGCATAGCCCTCGAGGTACGACGTAAACCCCTCTTGAGCAGATACTGAGTTCAACCGAAAACGGAACCAATTTGTTGGGTTGTAGGGCAGACCCGGGTTTTATACCTTTGACTTCGCACCAACAAAAGACCCACAGAGTTGGCCCTTTCGGCAACAACCTGCGAATAGGTTGCAGTCTCACCCGAAACTGCTATGGGGTGCCGCAGAACCAGGTTTCTGCAAGCAGAAGAGGGATATTACTGTACCTGTAGCTTTTAAACAGATTATAAATATAAATCACAGAGCTTAACATTCACTTATTTAGCTTCACAGTTAGATAAACAAACAGTGCCTTGCGCAACCCTTTACTGGGAATTCACAGCGAAGTTATTCTCTAGCAGTGATCTTTACTTATCAAATATATAAATATTAATGCATGAAAGAACACAATAGAAGCACACACAGAACCACGACAAAAGATATAACGTGGTTCACCCCCAGTGTAGGGGTTACGTCCATAGAACTGTGTTTTATTCAACTTTCTACAAAAACCACAGTTCTGATCTGTGCACTCAGCTGCAGATCCCTTCAAGTCCTCAAAGCCGCGCACATAGCTGCAAGGTTCTGCGCACACAGCTGCAGATTTCCTTAATCACCCAAAACCCTCTGCACACACAGCTGCAGAGGTCATCCATGCACACAACTGGGACTTAATCTTTTCTTACAAAATAGCCTTAGCTTTGCATCAATTCCTCTTACACAAAACTCCTAACCTGACTTATTTACAAGAGTGCCTATTTATACAGCACATTATTACAAAACCATGGGCTTAAACCATGGGCACCCAGAACCCTAAACCTTGGACTTAAACCATGGGTTTATTACAAAAAGAGGACTTTGACTCAACCCCGACACCCCTAAGACTATTTTGAGTCATACAACTTCCACAACAAAACCGCGGAGTTACCAAAATTAGGGACCATTAAGGTGTGCGCCCCAACACATCATCGTCGTCGTCATCATATTCATCATCATCATCTTCACCATCATCATCATCATCATCGTTTCCATCATCACCATCATCATCATCACCATCATCCTCATCATCATCATTAGCATCATCACCATCATCATCATCATCGGCATCGACATCACCATCATCATCATCATCTAAGACGACGATGATGATGATGATCATGACAATGAGGATGATGATGATGATGATGATCACGACAATGAGGATGATGATGACAATGATGCCAATGATGATGTTGGTGATGATACTAATGATAATAATGATAATGATGATCATGATGATCATGATGACGATGATGACAACGAGGATGAGGATGCTAGCGACGAGGATGATGATGATGGCGATGAGGACGATGATGATGATGCTAATGATGATGTCGATGATAATGATGATGATGATGATGGTGATGATGATGATGATGATGATGATGATGAGGATGATGAGGATGAGGATGAGGATGATGATGACGATGACGATGATGCCAATGATGATGTTGATGATGATATTGATGATGATGATGACGATAATGACAACGATGACTATGATGATGATAATAACAGTGATGATAAGGATTAGGATGAGGATGATGATGATGGTGATGAGGGATGATGATGGCAATGAGGATGAGGATGATGGCGATGAGGATGATGATGATGGAAACGAGGATGATGATGATGATGCTAATGATGATGTCGATGATGATGATGATGATTATGATGATGGAAACGGTGATGATGATGATGACGATGATGGGATGATGATGATGATGATGCTAATGATGATGTTGATGATGATATTGATGATAACAGTGATCATCATCATCATCATCATCATGACGATGATGACGAGGATGACTATGATGATGATAAAAACAGTGATGATGAGGATGAGGATGATGGCGATGATACAAACAGAAAGTAAACAAAAAGTGGTGTAAACGGAAACACACTATTGTGTAACAAAGAAAAATTTAAGCACCTAAATTTCCTTTGTCATGGTCACAAGAATATTAAGTTTATTATAGTGTGATCTAACACATTAGCGCATATTGCATCGCATCATCAAGGAATCAACCTCACCACATGCATAGGCACACAGTTGGGCCACAAGGTTTGTTGATTTATAATTATTTTCAAGGTTTATTTTTCTTGAAGATTAAATACTTTTGGCTATGAGAATTATCTATGGGACTGCTATGTGTGAAAAAATTGAGAGTTACAATTTAAGGTCTATGACCCAATTATTTTTTTTCAATGGTAATTTAAGATGTCAAAACCAAACAAAATTTTCTAATGTTCTAAAAATAGAAATATAATGTTCTAAGCCATTATAAGGAAAATTTGTATCTAAATTGTTATTCTTATAATAGTTACAAGAATTTCCTACAACAAGGCCGTCGAATTTCCTGTGACATATCCGTCGAAAAACCTACACAAGGCTGTCGAATTTCCTACGACAAGGCCATTGAATTTCCTACGACGAGGCTGTCAAATTTCCTACGACATATCTGTCAAAAAACCTACGCACTAGTGTCAAAAATCCGATGATATAGCTATCACATTTTTCAACGACATCATCGTCAAAAAACCTACGCCTACGCCGTCTAAAATTCGACGGCGCTAAAATAATTCAAAAGGTTCAGTACTTTTCATCATTGTTGTCTGAAACATCTGTATGATACATCGGATTTCGTCGGATTCTACCGTCAGATTTCGGGTTCAAATCCTATTGTGGCCCCTTCAACCTCATCGACGTAGAATTCAATTCCAGAGGTGAAATTTGAGATACAATGGGTGTTTTATTCAATATCATCAAAATGGATACCAATATTAGGCACACGAGTAGTGATTTGCCAAACAATAGTAATTAGACCTTTCAATTGAGATCACAAACATCTCATTTGAGACCAAATATCAGGAATATCAGTCTGAGTGCCTCGACTTCTTACAAAAAGGTCCTCCTTTTTTTTCAAATTCCATACATTCACCGCAATAAAAAATATCCCCTATAAAAAATGGTATTATCAACCTAGTGGATTTGTATAATAGCCTTCATGTCCAAGCCATAGCCCTGAGCCACAAAAAAGTCCAGAATGCGCTCAATCCAATTCCAACCAAAAAATTAGTCCACCCAAGAGTACAAAAACAATCGTAAATCCCTAACATTCCATTCCAACTAGTCCCCAAGTGCATTCAAAGACACCCCAATGTCCAAAACATTCCAAACAAACGAGAGATCATAATCCAATTATAATTGAAGCAAAAAATTACATGTGAATGGAGCTCTGCACCAATAGCACTAATTACATCAAAAAAACGATCTCCCAGTGCATAGGAGAAGGAATCAAAGTCCACCTAACTCCACACCACCATTATGGAATTTAAACTCACACCAATCCTCCTACCTTTGTCGATGTTTACAAAATTATAGGGATAAAACAAACTATCCCCTAACTGATATAAAATTTCCTGAGCAAGTTGCTTGATAGTACCTACATAATCCTAAATTAAATTCCCATGTATGAGTTGAGGGAATTCAAGATAGTTAATGCTTTGATGTGACTAATTCATGGATTTTATTTGAATTTTTATTTTCATACAAACCCCTAAGGGAACCAACAAGATTAGGATTGAACCCATTTTTTTAATTGTCCGTCTAGGAAAACTTGAAGCTTGATTATCTAATTTGTCAATAGTGGCATTATGTTCGCGTTGAACATGGAAAAATTGGATGTCTCAAATTTGGGGTAGAAGGGAAATAATGCATTTATGAGGATTCCCTACTATTTAATCCATAATTTCCTATCGATTCCTAGCTTGTGGGATAATAAGAAAATAATTTCCCAACACCATTGGCGATCAAATTCCAATAGCAACTTCTTCTTTCAATCCCAAATATAAAGCATAGTGTTCCTCTTAATTATTAGTAATAATTCCTAGGCCACAAACAAAACTCGATATATCAATGATAAATCAAAGTCAAAGAGTACCTACCAACATTGTAATGTTGTAAAACTCTAAATGTGGTAAATACATCCATAAGTTCTAAGATACTACCAGCAAAGTACATAAGTGAAAGTACACCATAGCTTCTAGTCACATTATGAGATTAATTTATTAAACTTATATATGTAAAATAAATTATTATTATTGTCATAATCTATGACTATCATGTGTTAGGTTTTAGGTATTTTATAAAGTGTGTGATGGATCATTAACGACAATATATAGTATGGGAATTCCATGCATGAGTTGTGAGACGACATGTTGGAGGAAAACCTATACCTCAAATAATTTTGCAAGTTGGATTATGGTGGAAACCAATTTTCAAATATTCTAAGGAATATGTCAATGATTGTTATGTATATCGACAAGTAGGGAAACCCTCAAGGAGATATTAGCTTCATATACACCCTATTAGAGCTTTGAAACTCTTTGAAAAGTGGTTTGTGGAAATTCTAGGACCTATTACTCCTCCTACCTCTAGTTGGAACACGATACTAAATATTGTTGGGAAACATTACAGATTTATCGGGAACAAATGAATCTAGTCCTCTTCCTATCTATGGAAATGTAGGAAATTTTATTGCAACATCATTTGTCAACATGCCCACTTGCATATGATGAGCATACATTTTCTTGGTCTAATCCATTAATTTATAGAGGCTAACTATTGAATTAGATGATGGTTGTTGATCATGCAACTCCACCGTCTCAGCTCCAGAGTTGGTCCATTGTGTAGTTGATCCACATGATGAGGGTCTATGCTAGTGAAGTGGAACACATAATATCATGGGTTGAGCATGACCACGAGGAAATGAAATATTCCAATTAGAAATTAGCAGTATAGATCACATAGATTATAGTATAATGAGATCAAGAATGGTAGACATGTATGAAGCAATGCAACAAATAGAAGCAGTGCATCTCTAGATGGAAGGAATGTGGACAGAACTTAGTTCTAAGGAGACTTTGTTACCTAAAAGTGTTTTGTGTTCTCATCAAGACAACAAATTTGATATCCTCTTCTCATCATGGAGACAAATCAGGGCCACTGTAGAAGATCTATAGGTCCAATAGATGTTGCACAAAGCCAAGGAACTTAGTAGCAATTAGAGCTCATGGATAGGTTGCCTCTTGTAGTTGAGGAAGTTATCACATCTTGATATTTAAAAAAAAAAGTCCTCAAAAAAATAATATTTTTTATTTCCAAAATAGAAATTAAATACAATCCTCATGATTTCTTTAAATATTAATATATAGGTTAGTTGTAAGATCTTCATAGATCCTATGTATCAATAGAAAAAAAAAACTAAGTTCATGAAGCCTCTAAATCATAGTAGTATCCATGTCAAATAAGGATGATAATTGTAAGCACTTCACAGAGCCTATTTCTCAAAAATAAGTCAAAGATATTTG
This sequence comes from Pseudotsuga menziesii, assembly GCA_001517045.1. Taxonomy (NCBI): domain Eukaryota; kingdom Viridiplantae; phylum Streptophyta; class Pinopsida; order Pinales; family Pinaceae; genus Pseudotsuga; species Pseudotsuga menziesii. The sequence goes on from LPNX011011230.1 coordinate 358,017, forward strand.
AGTCATGAAACCTCTAAAACCAGTGCAGAATTCAAAATAGAAAAGGAAATTTTTAAATTACATCAGGATATGATCTAACAGATCATTTAGCACCAAACAAATTATGCATCAAAGTTCAGAAAATGTTATATAATTTTTTTATAACGACCATATATGATATGAGACCATTGTCCATTTCTATGTTCATCCTCATTTAGCTGAAGTGGGACCCCTTTCAAGACTATATTTTGATAACATATATTCCTGGACATTAAACTACCTGGAAATTTGTGCAAAGGTGATATGCAAGAAGAGATTAAAAACATTTTTTATGACCTACAAGGTAAAATAGACCCAACCTAAGTATCTAAATTTCACCTTTTAATCATCTAATAGTAATCACAGAGTTCCCATATACCTACAAGTTCAAAAGACCTTAATGATGAGGGAATTTCATCAAAAGAAGGATAGCTACAAATTCCACGTAGTTGTTTATGGCTTGACCCAAGAACATATTGACTGTTAAAAAAATTATCATCTATGAGGAAACAAACATAGCCTTTTCCGAACAAAGTGCCATCATATTGCTTAGCACCATCAAAATATCCCCAAGGGGTGGATTTGTCCATTTGTGGGGCCTTATTAGGTTTGACCTCTAGTAGCAGTGTTTTGGGATTGAAGAATGGAAATAATAAGAGAGATTTTACGTAGAACTGAAATTTAGGGACATATTTGTCCTAAAATATACACCCATTCCTAGCAATCCAGAGTCTTAATAGAATCAAGAAAATCGTACTTCTATATTTTAGTAATTCACCTCTATGAAACAATTCCTTAAGGTTGTTTATGAAGGCCTCTCCTATCTAAAACTTTGGAATCCCCAATTTAGAATCTACATGTATCTATACATGTACAATGAAAGGAAAAGAACAAAAGATATGATGTTTTTTTCACATGAATTCTTGCGTAAGAAACGCCATCCAGGACCTTCTGTCCTTTTTTATGTTTTGTTACAGGATAGGACTCTATTTTTAAAAATGATCCAAATTAAAAGTGTGCATTTTTCAGGGGTAGGAACATCCCATAATTTATTCATCCACCATTATGGTGCCCCAATCCTGGGAACTTGGTGAGCCTCATAACCAAGAGCCACTCTATAATAAATACCCTCCTCCATCCAAGACTGGGCCATTTCATTAGGTTCCCCTAATAGCGTTATGTGATATCCTTTCAGAGAATCTATAAAGATATTCCAATATTGAAAATGAAAATAATCAAGGCCAATATCCCAAGAAGATAACCATCATTGTTACCAAATTGAAGTATCATTTTCATTAACAATTTTATTTAAAGTGCAAAAACCTCTCAATTGGAGTTGTTTAACCACCTTGGGGACGTATATTAAGATTAAATCCTATAAAAACATCAACACCAGTCCTTACCTGAGACCCTACACCAAATTTCAATCTCAAATGATTTCCTATGATTAAGAAAGAAAAATATAGTGTCTTCTATTGGATTTAAGCAATTGGTAAATGTATATCTTGGAATTGGAATCCAATCAATTATACTAACAAGTGTCGTATATTTTTTATGAATGATTCAACCCCATAGGTTGTATTTGGTCAATCATAATTTTCCAAAGTGATTTAGCATCCATGCATTTTCCAAACATGATCAAGTCTTTGATTCCCCACCCACCAAATTTATTGGGATTTGCTATAGAATCCAATCTAGCTAAGTGATCCCCTCTATAATGTGTGCTTCCTTTCTAGAAATAGTTTTCACATATACCCTTGATCTTCCTCAACGCTCCTTTTAGTATTGAGGAAAGGGAAGTCTAATACATAAGATTTCTTCAATAACTTCTTTGATTGAGACAAATATTCCTCCCCTTAAGATCCACCTGTTGCACCACATATTTACTCTACCCTTGTTATGTAACCAAGTCCCAGAAATAGCATAAAAAGAGCATAAATAGAAAAGAAAAGAGTAATACACGCCTTAATAATGAATAATAGAGTAAATAACAATCCTCTTCGAGGGAGGAACCTCCTTACACAATGTACTAAGTACATAAGACAAGACAAGATATAATGATGACTAAAATGAGAATATATCCTTCCTATATATAGGAGACAAAGGTGTACAATAACAAATAATAGACCCACTAATAGACCCAAGCTGACATAAATAATATGTAATGCACCACAATATATGGGGTAATGCACCACACTATAAGGGGTAATGCGCCACGCTATATGGGGTGATGTGCCATCATTAAGGGCTTGACGTTCCCCTCCCTTTCAAGAAGCGTTGTCCTCACAATATATGGGGTAATGCGCCACACTATAAGGGGTAATGCACCACACTATATGGGGTAATGTGCCTTCATTAAGGGCTTAATGTTCCCCTCCCTTTCAAGAAGCGTTGTCCTCAACGCTAAAGTAGTTCTTGATGTTGTTGTATAAAGGACTCATCTTCCCAGGCTGAATCTTTCACAGGTAAGTTCTTCCATTTAATGAGATACTATGGAAACGATAGATTTCGAAGCTGACTATTTCTTATTTCAGTGATTTATTCAAGTTCCAAGATGATTTTTCCTTCCTCATCAAGTTCTGGTAATATCGTTTGAACTAGTAGCTTGTCACTGATTACCTTATTCAAAAAAGAAACATGGAAAACTCAATGGAATCGTGAAGATGCGGGTAGTTCCAATTTGTAGGCCATACTACCAATATTTTGTAGCACCTTGTAGGGACCATAATATTTAGGTGATAATTTATTATCCTTCTTGGTGTTCTTCAGGGACATCTATTTATATGGTTGTAGTTTTAAAAACACCTAATCCCCCACATTAAAGATTCATTCCGACTGCATTGTTGAGTTGCTTGTTGTTTCATTTGATTTTGTGTTAGATTCAAGTTATCCTTTATGAGTTGAAGAACTTTTTGTTGATGCTTCATGTGGTATTCCACTGGTTTAACCTTATAGGACTATCTTACTGAAGATGTGGTGGATGGTGGATGATATCCATAACGTGCCATAAATGGGGTCATTTTTTATGATGTATGGAAGGAAGTGTTATACCACCATTCTGCCAAGGGTAACCACTCAACCCATTGTGATTGTTTATCGGCTACAAAACATCGAAGATACCCTTCCAAACATTTATTTACGATGTATGTTTGTCCATGAGATTGAGAATGATAACATGAGCTATGAGCCAGTTGAGTACCGAAAAAAGAAAATAATTTGGTCCAAAAGTTTCCAGTGAAAATGGGATCCCTGTCACTTACTATAATATTTGGAGTACCATGCAGTTTTTGGACTATCTCCATAAAATAATTGGTGACCATTATTGCTTTGAAGGGGTGAGTTAGTGCACAAAAGTGTGCATATTTAGTAAGTCCTTCAACAACCACCATTATGACACTATTTCCTTCTGGCTTTGGTAAACCTGTGATAAAATCCATCAAGACCTTTGTCCACCTTTGTCTTGGAATGGAAAGTGGTTGTAGGAGATCTGGGGTATTAATTGTTTCCACTTTATTTTGTTGGCAAACCAAACATTCTGTCACAATTTTTTGAACATCATTTTTAAGACCATTCCCAAAAAAATCTTTCTTTAACCTGAGGTAAGTTCTTAAGAACCTGAGTGCCCTCCTATCGGTGAGGAGTGGAATTAAAAAAAGTAAATTTTTCTTGAGATGGGAACTCTTACCAAGATATAGAATATCCTTGTACCATAACAAGTTTTATTTCCACCTAAATGTATTAGAGGCACTAAGATAATGCTGCATCTTTTGAATGAATGTCAATATTTCTTCGTCATTTTTCCATTCATCCCTTTTTTCGTTTGTCCAATCTGGTTGGATGATCAAGATAGCATAGAGTAATGCTTAAACATCCTCATCCTTCGTGGAGAGTGCATCTGCGACAACATTTTGCTTCCCATTTTTGTAGATGATTTCAAAGTCATATACCAACATTTTTTCCACCCATTTGTGTTGCTCTTCTGAAGATATCCTTTGTTCCAAGAAGTATTTAAGGATATCATGACCAGTTTTAATCTTAAAATGTATCCCTATAAGGTAGGGGCATCATTGCTTCAAGGCATGTAGTATTTCCATCATTTCCTTCTCATAAATGGGATTTTTTAATTTATTTCCATTGATTGGATGACTTGTGAAGGCAAGATGGTGTCCTTCTTGCATTAGTACAACTCTAATTCCATTTCGTGGAGCATCACATTCAACAATAAAGGTTTTTGTGAAGTTTGGTGTCGCCAAAACAAGAGATTTATACATTGCCTCTTTGAGTTGCTAAAAATATTGAGTTATTGAAAAGCTTTAGTTTCCTTGGGAGTCCAAGAAAATGCATCTTTCTTCAGTAATGTTGTTAGAGGAGTTCTTATTCTTCCATAGTTCCAAGCAAACTTGCAGTAGTACCCTATCAGACCTAAGAATCCCTGAATATTCTTTAGGGTTTTGGGAATTATCCAATCCATCATGGATTTAATTTTGTTAGGGACTACCTTGAAACCTTCATGAGATACAATATGACCCAAATACTCTACCTCCTTTATCCCAAAGACACATTTTTATGGTTTTGCATACAATTCTTTCTCCTTTAGTAGTTGTAGTACCCTGCCAACATGTTAAATATGTCCTTCCCAAGACTTACTATAGATTAGTATATCATCAAAGAATACCAGCACAAATTTTCTAACGAAAGGCTTGAAATAGATATCATCAAACCTTGAAATGTGGAAGGTGCATTTGTGAGACCAAATGTGACCAAAAATTCATAGTGACTCATGAGTTCTAAATTACGTTTTGGGGATTTCTTAATCCTTCATTCGAATCTAATGATACCTGAAATGAAGATCCAACTTTTTGAAGACAATTGCTCTAGGTAATTTGTATAACAATTCATCAATGACAGGAATGGGAAAATTATCTTTAATGGTGATCTTTTTGAGCTCTCTATAATTAGGAAACATATGACATAATCCATTTTCCTTGGGTACCATTACCATCGGTGCAAAGTAATAACTTTGGCTAGGACTAATCATTCCATCCTCTAACATTTCAGCAACCATACACTCAATTTCACTCTTCTGGCTATAGGGATATTGATAAGGTCTGATGTTGGGAAGAACACTGCCCAAAATTAAGTGGATAGAATGATCAAAGTCTCAAATAGGTGGAATACATTTTGAAATGTCTTCAAATACCATGGAATTCTTATTAATGACCCTCTAGATATTTTGGGAGATAAGGACTTTGAGGACTCCAAAATCGTACTCTCCAATTGTTTTTCAATTTTCTCCATACGTGAATGGAATAAGTCCTATTTTTTATCCTTGTCACCTTCTTGAGTAGATACCTAAGGAATGAACCTATTTTTTTATATCCTTCATCAATTCCTTCAAGTCTTGAATATTTTCTTTCTATTCATCCCTTTGAGATCCTCTTTACTAGCCATCTTATTTTCCAATTTAACTAAGTCATCAATTTTCACATTTCCTTTAATCATATCTTCCAACTTGGACACTCGAAAAGATATTTATTCCATTTCATCATATGGCGTGGATAAATCCTTCGGGGGCTTGAGTGTAGTATGATTTTTTCCACTTCCTTTTGGTGGAATTTTGAACAATAAATATATATCACACCCTAAGGTTTACCACAAACAGATCCTTCTACTCAAAGATATTCAAATGCAAAATGATGTACCTTTTTCAAACCCTGATTAGAAGATTGTTTTATGGTCAACTTGTAACTGAGGTAAAATTTGAATTTTGACATCTATGGATTTGAAAATTTGGTCTTTAGTACCCTAATGTGTCCTCTTTCCAATTCTGTAGGTCTGACGTAATTTAGATGTTCCAAAAAAAGTTATTGTAAATATCCCACCGCTTCTTATTTTTGGCCTATCCAAAAGATTAAACTTGTACGATATGCTACGTGTCCAATATTTAGTTTCTGTATTTGAAACTGATACCACAAATACCCCGGTCTGTATTCTTTTGGATCCAACTAGTATCACTCAATTTATATCTTGGATGCCTCTGATATTATCTTTTTCCTTAGAACACCGGTTTTAGACTAGGTTTTGGATTGCTAAAAAACCCTAGATTCCTCTGCAATGATCTTTGAACCTACAATGGATCAGGATCTAAATTTTGGAATGGATCTATTTAGACATTTTTTATAAGTGGTTTTTTACTTCGATCTCTTATTCCTTGTATAAAAAAAATTGTATCTAAAATTCCAATATGACTCGTTTTGCAGAAGCCAGTCCCGAGGAAAGAGCACTGATACCAAATGTTATGCAACTCCCTGAAATAGCATAAAAAGAGCAAAAATAGAAAATAAGAGAGTAATCCATGCCTTAATAATGAATAAAAAAGATAAATAATAATCCTATTTGAGGGAGGAACCTTCTTACACAATGTACTAAGTACATAAGGCAAGACAAGATACAATGATGACTAAAATTAGAATATCTCCTTCCTATATATAGGAGACAAATGTGTACAATAAAAATGAATAGACCCACTAATCGACCCAATCCGACATAAGTAATATGTAATGCACCACAATATAAGGGGTAATGTGCCACACTATATGGGGTAATGTGCCGTCATTAATGGATTAACAACCCTTAATTCTAGAGATGCGACTAGACTAATCATGTTTCTTGTAGCGATTTTCCTTCAAAGTGTACTCCAATAATTTCAATTCTCCCTATATCTCTTGTATGGTAATATGAAAAAGTATTTACAACCAATACAGAACCTTCCCTTCTAGACCAAAAGAGTATATGGCTTATTTTTCCATATTTATGACCATCCTTATTGCAGAGGAATAAAGATTAAAAATGTCAGTTACTACTTTACCTTCACTCATGCTCCTAGGCATAAAATGGAGCATTCCATATACAAAAATCATATGAGAGACAACAATATTCCTTATAACTATTACTCCTTTGATTTGATCAATTGATATATCTTGGTAAATGTCCCTACTAACACTATCAACCAACAGTAACAGTAGATAGGGGACAAAGAAAATCCCTACCTTAATATTCTAGAAGAGGGGGAAATGTTAGAGCCAACCCATTGACGAGGTTATAAAAATTATTTGTACAAAAACAATTCATAATCCATTTTACCACTTCAAAAGAGAATCCAACATGGAGAAGCAACAATATGAGGAACATCTAGGAAACACGATCAGAGGATTTGGAAAGATCAAGTTAGAGATCAAAAGTAGAAATCAAGACACCTGTATGGAATAAAGTGTCTCTTGGGAAGACCCAATGGATTCATGGATGATCCTTCCTTGAATAAAAACACATTGGTTAGGCCTTATGAAGTTATATAATCTAGGTGTAATCCTCATAGTAGCCACTTTGGAAATAAGCTTGTAGGCACAATTAAACAAGGCAATTAGAATATACTCCTTGAAAGACATGGGATGTTTATTTTTAAGGATTAATGCTAAAAAAGTGTAAATGAGTATTCTTGGGATATTAACATGAATTTTGATCTCTTCAACCATATTGAGGATATCTTCCCCTACCAAATATGATAATTTTGAAAAAAAAAACTTGATTGGCCATCCATCTAGCCCTGGGATTATTTCTTTCTAAAAGGTTGGAATAGCATTCAAGTTCTTCAAGGGTAACTTCCTTATATAGGACTTCATTGTCAGCATCTTCTACCATTATTGTAAAGGTGGAGAAGACCTTTAGTATATCCCCCATATATCCATACTATGGAACCTTGACTAAGGAGGAAATGTGCCTTTCCCAACATTCTTCCAAGTCATAAAAACCTTTCACTATGTTCCCCATATCATCCTTCTTTTCCCAAACAGTATTAATTCCTTTTCTATAATATGAAAATTTATAAGGAAAATTTGTATGATTTGGTCTCCTAAAGATATCCCGGTGCCTATGCTTTTTATCCTCCAATCGTGCTCTCTATCTAACAGCAACTTTGATTTCTGAGATTCTAGTTCTTTTATAGAGAAGGAAAAATTTTCTATGATAATTCCATCATCATAATATTTCTATAGTTGAGTTAGATCTTAATCCATAGTTTTGAGAGATTTGTCCCTTATGATAAGGAGATCTATGGCCCAAGTAATATCCCTTTCCTTCCCCATCTTTAAATATTTGGTCAGTTGGACATAGGAAGAATCCTCCAGATATGGGTCATAATGTTTCCAAGGATCATGAATCAAGTATTTAAATTCTTCCTCCTCATCCCATGTATTATTTTATTTAAAAGGATAACTTGGTTTGCATCTACCACTACACATCTCCAAAAGTACAAGGAAATGATATGATGTCCTAGAATATGTCATTGTATTAATAACGTAAAGGAACTCCAAAAGAGAGAGGTGTATGAGAAATTTATCCAAGTGTTTATCAATACTAGCATACAATATGTGGTTGTTGACCCATGTAAGAGATATACCAAAGTCTTAGTGTCCACTAGCCCCTTAGCTTCAAATATATCACAAAAATAACCTGTAGATTTGTCCATACTAGTGGAGGTACCCCAAAACTCTCTTCGATCAAGAGTTACGTTTAGGTATCTCCTAAGGACAAGCTCGTCGTCCTTGATCCAATCACTATCCAACAATGAGGTTCAATAATATTCTATGGCCTCATAAGTACCATCTCTGTTAAGAAGCTGAAAAAAAATTCCATGTTCATGACTATAGACCTAGGTGCAAAGTCCCAAAAAATTTCCAAAGGAATTGAATAGAGACAGATAATGGTTCCAACCTATAACCAACCCGCCAAAGATTCCAAAAGAGTCATAATACACAAATTTCCACTTTGGGATTAGTTTCCCCAATATATTAACAACATTTTCCCCTCCACTAATGGTTTCTTGAACAAAAAAATCACCAAATTTGACAGTACCTAGTGTCCTTTAAGGGATTCTTTTTTGTCGAACCCCCTAATCCACACACATTGCAAGAGAGAATAATAATGGAACCACCCACCTGGGGTGTTCCTTGCTTGTGCCTGAGACTATTTTATGACATATTTGTGACCTTCTTTGTATCCCCCAAGATCCATTGAGGCATCCAAATCCAAACCACCAAATTGAAAATTTTGGGGCCTAAGGTCATAGTGTCCTCCACCTTGAATATCTGGTGGAATGACTCATTCCTTGAAAAATTCGAAGTTTTTAAGAAGGTTTGGGGATTTTTATCCCTTGATTCCACATCAGTAAATAGGTTCACCTCCAGTGAACTAGGCGGTAAAACATGTTTAGAAAAATATGGATCTCTATAGTGGTCCCTAATACGTCATTGATTTATTTTGATCCCATAACCAAGTTAGCAATCTCCAAAATGCTATGGATTTTTATTCATTTCTTAGCAAGGATAGTAGTAGACTACTATAAATCATTTAACTTATTTTTTTTATGAAAGGGAGAGGCCTAGGGTATATGTGGAGAAGGATTTTTCAAGGGACCGCTCCTTTAGGGGAAGAGAAAAATACATGAATTCAACTATCGTATTACCCTACATATTTTGCTTTAATTCAGTATTCATCATTGTCCTGGGAGACTCCTCCACTAGGATGGGGGGGATATGGTTGAGTGGGAGGACCCTTACTCACAACACTATAAGAATCACTAGGGACATTTTCCTTCCATATTGGTTTCATAAATTATTTTCCATGATCCTTATCTGAGTTCCCACATTGATGATAGCGTACACATCAAAAAGGGAAATTGGCATAACCTAGTATCTATAAATGAGAGGAGGATCCCAAATCTATCTCTAAATATTCCAATAATCCCAAACTAACATCTATCTCGACCAATATTTTTGCAACAAAATGACCATTATGATGCTTATAAGAATCATCATCTAGAATGTACTTACAAATCATGTCATTGATATCCTTGAGAGAGTGGTCGTTTTAGATATCCAGCGGTAGTCATGGTATTTTTACCTAAACCAAAGTGGATTTAATGAACTCTTCTTGTGCATCGAACCCTAGGTGCCACAAATTAAGTGTCAATATTTCCTTTTGACAAAACGAAATTGCTCGAAGAATTGTATCTGCATTATCTTCAGTTCTAAAATTAAACCCTAGCCAAACCTTATAAAACATAGGAAAAAAAACATAACCAAGAAATGAGGCATGGGTATGTTATATCCATCTATTCAAGCTTTCAATTATTCATTTACCTACCAACAAATTTACCCACTACAAATTTTTCAAGAAAGATCCCAATTTGTTCCACTTCAACTTATTTTTTAATGACCAAAGTAACCCCACGCACACAATATTTGATGACCTTCCTCTTTTTGCGAGTGGCCTACTTCACCACAGTGATAACATCTTCATGTTGCAGGTTATCTAGCCTCAAAATCGCATTCCCAATATCGACCTCAAAATGGTTTGGTTGAGTGCCCTCCTTCATTGCAGGACATAAAAAAAATGTCCCCCATAGAAGCCTCACAATCACCAATATCAAAACCTAAGTATGAAAATGTGTGAGGTGTAGCAGTTGGAGAAATATTACCTAAAGGATGGAAACCAAAACCTAACCATAAAACCCCATTCTCTTTCGTAAACCCACCACCACAATGGCCCACTGAAACACTATTCCTCACATGCTTGTTCTCCAACTTCAAACTAAAAAAAATGTCATTTTCTTTCATATAATCATCACTATAATCTACTAGTGGGTCATAGTCTAGCATTATATCCCCACTATAGGTATTATATGTAGGAATCTCCTAATTTATTAACTAGGGTTTCATCAGATCCTTTGCTACCACTTATCGTTTTCTGGCATACCTTCCTCCACCAGATATCCATTAACCAAACCTCCTCTACACTTATCAACACATAACTTATTCTTGACTACACATAGTAATCGATCAAAGAAAATCATCTTTTTAGTTTTCTAGGATTGGACAAGCCTCTTGGAGACACACCAAAGACCATTTGAGGAGTAGTGGGAACAATATAAGGTCATAAATGGATAATTACCATGTATGAGCAAACAATTAGAGCAACAACAAAAGTATGTGGAAATCCATGATGCATATTACTAACTCAATGCACTACATGAGGCCATCATTACTAATAAAAAGGCCTTATATGAGTCTAAAACCACTGTGTAGTCCACGTATCTTATGCTTCAACATCTTGATTTTGTGTGGTTATACAGTGGACCACACTAAAAAAGAATAAGCTTAATGTACCAGATAATGAATAGTCTCACGCATTCATTATTGGTTCCACAGTTTTATTCAGGAAATGGAAGATGGAAGTTGATGTGTTTAAATTATTCCATATCCAAGCCCTTAATTTTTTACCTAATTTGGCCCCTTCATTTGAAGGGCCATAGAAGCACCATGGTTGACTCAAGGGTGAGCTAATAGTTGTGGCCTAGGATTATTGGGCCCTCTATTTTTTATATTGGATTATGGAACATGTATGGAGTATAGAACACATGGGGATTTGTGAAACAAGATGTGGCACATGATAAATAAGACATCAGCACATATTATTATAGTAGTTAATTTGTAACCATATTGACAAAGGAAAAAATGACACTACTTTTGTATAAAACCCCATCAAGGGCTAATGGATGGGGTTGGATAGAGGATAGGAGTATAAAGTGATATTTATTGGAAGGTTATTGGTATGAGTTTGGGATGCATGATACCCATCCCCTCTATTGTAAGTAATGTATATTCATTCTGGTTGAGACATATTAATTGAATGAGGATGATTTGAATTCCCCAATTTTAATTTGGTTGTGCAATGTGTTTAATTAATGAATATGTTACACTATATCCACTTTGATCATGTGTATGTTGTGGAATGTTGCATTGTGAACTTTATTTCTTAGTAGCAATAGTCAATTTCTAAATAATCATTATGTTTGTAGTTGCATCAACCTTTTATAGCTTTCTCTCATCCCTCATCAGTATTAGATACACTTTAGGTGATAATTTCTTCCCTTTTTGGAAGATCAAAATGCTAACACAACTACACTACACCAAACCTTTGTTAGCTCCTATGTAAGGACCCTGGTCTCAACCTATCACCAACAAGTTCCTATAAGAGAAATAAGAAAAAAGAGTTCTTAGAGAATTAAATGACGGACCAGCCATAGGACATTAAGCTAAATAGACCACAACTCATAATATCCTAATATATAGATACTATCGGCATATAGTTCTTAGAGACACTTAATTCTACACCCAAATATAAAACCTATGAAAACTGGGAGTAGTACATGAGAAGAAACCAACAATTCCCCTACAACGAGTCAATAATAAATGAAATATTTTAGCAATGGGAATTGGAAATGGAGAAATAAATCCAAATTTTTCCAAACAACACAAGTACAATCTCAATACAACATATCATTTCACAATATGGGATGAAATAGTAACATTTGTGAATGGCATAGTTATCATCAAGTACATTCAACACCAACTATTAACCAGGACAATTATTCTTTATTACTAGTATTTGATCATGTTTCTTACTTTTCTTCTTTGAAATTAACTAAATATGCCTTAGGAAAAGGAATAATCATATGATACTTGACTAACTACTAAATCAATGAAATATGGTTGTATATTATGAGAATAATTGTCATTGTACTCTAACAAAATCCCTTTGGTTCAAATAAATCACTCCCAAATAAATGCTGGGGACATCCCCATACTTCTCGGTATATGGAAGGGAATATATCTTATCTAATAATATTTCTTACCTTCCTTGGAATTGACACAACCCTTTGGAGGAAATAATTTCCATGCTATTCAACATTGACTAAATTTCCTACTCGATATGGAGGAGAAAAGACAAAAACAAAGACAAAAATCAATTTCCCATCAGTAGGTAGTGAAATGATAAGATTGGTTGATAAAAACTTTACATGATGCAAATTATTTAAGGTGGGGGGTCTATTTCTTAAATGTAAAAACCTAAATGATCCCAAAGGAAATATATTATAGTTCAAATCGGCACTTCTCTATCCATCACGACAGTCCAAAACATGACACGTGAGTGTCACTGATTGTCCACAAAAAAAGACACTCAAAGAGGGAATATCCTATGATTTTACTCCTAATGATCTCCCTAATCATTAAAAGCAAGATTCCAACTCATTAACTTTCATACTACAAAGTTGCGACCCTAAAGAGCCTGTTTGCGCCCTACACACTATCAAGGCATGAACCATTCACATGTTTCCATTTGGCTAGGTGAAAATGCCTCAAAAATCCATAAAACAAAATAATATAAATTTGAAAATTATGGAGTTATCAAAGTTTTCAAATTTTTTGTCTTGATATAAACTCTCTAAAATACTTAGAAACTATCTCCAAATATCTCCATCAAACTTAAAAGGAGATGAGAGGGTCTAAGGAGGGGGACACCCATTGCAATAAGATTATGTTGGACAAACAATGCTTCACTACACCCATCCATCCCCATTCATCTCAATACTTATTGTTGTTTATCGCCATCAACCTGATTGTTGAGATGATTTCCCTCAAGTGATCTCGTATTTGACTTTCGAAACATTTGAGTGGGATTGTTGGCATGAAAGAGTAGAGTGAGATAGTCATTGGATTTTGAAAGGTTCCTGTAGTGATTGAGGTAATGGATTGTACCCTTTCATAGTTATAATGGAAATTAATATATTTTCCTCCCCCAAAACAAATGTGTTCAATGTTGAATTATTGACTTGAAGGAATCTCTTTTGATTATATTAAACATTCCTTAATATGTTGATATTATATGTATGTTTTATATCATTTCAACTAACTTTATTTTCAAAAGTATTTGAGGAATGTTTATTTTTCAGTGTTGCATGTTGGAGTTGGGAATCAAGCAGTATATTAAAAGCGTGCTAATGGAACAACTAGGATCAAACTTTGTAAAAATGTACACATCCTTCTTCCTATTCTTTCCTTCATGTTTTGCTTACTTAACAAAATCGTATAGTATGTTGAATGCATGTTTATAAGTCACATAGTCCTGTAGATTAAGCTCTTACGTCTATTTCCACTTACCATAGTATGGTCATGACCCAAACCCTGGTCATAGGATAAAATTCCAAACAATAGAATTGGAGACTCCTTTGGGGATTTAGCCTTTATAGGGACTTTGTTGCTTGATTTCTTGGTTCTACTTTGGGTGTTTCATTTTATATAAGGTTTAGTCTCTATCCAAACATTGTGAAAATTCCAAATTTTTGAATTTTTCTTGACTTTTGCTCAAGTCTGTCAAAATCAAGTACCATTCGCGCCCTTCAATTAGGACAGCCATGTTTGGTAGGGTAAATTTGTGCCATGTTGTGGATACAAAAGTGAATGTTCAAAATTTCTTCATTGAACAAGTGTAAATGGGGCAAAGTATTTGAATTTGTCTCAAATTTATCCCTTTTTCGTGAAAATCCTATGTTGTTTGAATTCTGTGAGAATAACAGAAGGTTCATAATCCCATTTGGAGTGATCTTGGTTGTGTTTGGAAGTGAATTGGCCTTGATATTGATTAAAATTGTGAATAGTGTGAAATGTTTTTCTTCATAATTTTCATTTGATTTCAAGTTGGTAAATCCTTGCGTGTGAAAACCCGTGAGCACAATCTCTCTATTTGTGTCTCGTGCGACCTTGTTTTTAATGCAATTGAATTCAAAAACCTTGTCTTCCTAATAGACTTTGTTGTCTTGTTTGAGTCTAAGAATTTTTGTTTGACAAGTTTCTTCTTGAAACTTACTTGCAAAATTGACCAAAAATCCTAGTGTTAGGAGCAATTTTCACAAAATTTAGAAGCATATCGACTTTTATTTTGTTGTTTATATTAAACTAGATGTTGTTTGAAGTCGCATTTTTCATTGAAAAACAAAATTTGGGTCATCATTGTATTTGATTTGAAAAAAATGCCATTTTGTTTGAATTGCATGGAAGATTGATTGCATAGACTTGAAAGTGATTCATTTGTTCTTTTGAAAGATTGTGAACATGTCTGAAAAGCATTCAAATATATTTAGTAGCATTTAAATATTCATATTTTGGAATAATTCTTATAAAAAAAAATTGTAAGTCCAAGCATAAAAAATAACTAGGCAATTAAATTTTTTTTCTTTTTCGAAACTCACTAATAGCCTAGGTTCTATGGCCTTGGTGCTAATATTGGATATTTAACTTCTCCAATGCCACATAATACTGAGACTAGGAACAACAAAAGAATGTTCAATCATTAGTAAAATGAAGTAATTTTCAGGAAATTACATTTAACATGGGATCCAAGCAATATGTAAAGCTAGTTCAATTGGGTAGTTTTCCCTATTTTGCTTTAATTAGTGGGGTTAATCGTGTTTGTGGGTTTTTCATGTGTTTCAATTCCTCAGGGTGACACCATTACTTACTAATATCTTTGGCTCTAGGACTTGTGTCGTATGTTACCTGGACATTTGTAGAATCTCTTTATGATGATCATTCCACTTGGATACCAACAAACGTGAAGTGGTATCCATAGCTTCCTTTCCTAGGTTCTCCATAAGTTACTACAAGGGGATATCTTGTGGTACCTAAGTCAAACATAGAATCTTTGTAGTACTACCTATTAAGACGTAGTGTAGTTTTGGGATGCTACCTACTGGGGTGAAAGAATTGAGCCTATTGTTATTAGTGTTATGGAGAGAAATTCCTATGGCTTGGGGTACCACAACAGACAGCTTGACTCCATAAATCAATCTTTTCCAATATGCAATAGAAATTAAATATATAACACTAAAGGATCAAGCCTCATACCTTATTCCGGACGGATGAAGTAGATCCCCGCTGAGCTTTCCAACTTCAGCTTGTATTGATTAATCACTTCCTCAACAACAAGTAAACAAGACAAGCATACTATATATATTGGTGTTAGATCTATTCTAGAATATATAATCAACAATGTATAAACATTTGAAAACATCCATGGATAAAATATTCAATCAAACATACATTATTGGAAAGGAAAAGATATTTATATTAATATAAAATCAGAGATTACAATGGATACAACCTCTGTCGGCACATGTGCGAATCGGAGAAAATGAATCCCCCACTTGGGCCTCCACCACCTCAATCCTCCATCTCTCGATAGAAAGCTCACAAGCAAAAGGAAAGCTTGGGAAGAACACAAAAGTGCTCCAAGGGACAAAGGGATGCAGACTCAAGCACAAGTTCCGGCAACAATGGACTATAGTTTCTTTGCTCTCAATTCTCTCATATGCCTTCAATGTACCATAGAGTTCCTTATATAGCTTTTCAAAGGGGTAATGAAAGGTCGAATCCGAGCGATCTCAAGGCATAGGGAAGGCCAGGAGTCAAGTGAGTCGAATCCATGTCAAGGAAAACTCCAAAAGTATTTGGATTATGCACACATCCCGATGTACGCGGTTTTAGGGGTCAAACATGCGTATATACGCGATTATAGGTTTAAAAGTCACGTGTATTAATTTTCACATGTTTTTAGGGATGGTCAAGGAAACATCGAAGGATAAAAAATGGTCCAAGGGGTCTAAGGAGTCTGCAGAGGGACAGGGGAAGGGCATACAAGTGTGATTCACCTGGAGTGGTAAAATCAACTATAACAGATGCCCCCTAATGTGTGAGTTCAGAGGGGTCATACGATGGTCGAAATACATTATAAGTCCATCCCAGAAGTGGAGTGATGAAGGATCCCAAATGGAAGACCAGCCACCCAATCAGCATAGTACAATGATAAAACTCTGCACATACTGCAAATACATACAGCAGTCCCAGATACATAAGAGTACAATGGCCATGAATAGGCATGATACAAGATATCACATAAGTCGTCATCGCCACGTACAATATACATAGATTAGAATCTCCATGATGAAGATATACAAAGGACAATGATCTCCATAATGGCTAAAGATATATAATGGATCAAGATCTCCATAATGGCTGGAAATGTCTGACATATACTAGAATCAAGTCATGAGAGCTAAAATCTTATGAACACTGGCACGATCAAGGAGGTAGCATATAAGAGATGCCACCAATCTGGAAGGTCTTCTACACAAACCGCTACGAGTACATGTCCTACTATGTGAATAGAGGTGTCGAGGTCGAACATAGTAGTCCATTGTTTGATTACCGGTCATTGATGTATACCGTTAATAGACGCGAGATCACCCACCGATAATGAAAATGGGAATCAAGGTACTAGAGTGCAAACTAACAAGTGTGAATAAATGTGTTGAGGTCGAACACTTGAGAGAATTCATCGATCAGGGGACATTGATGCATTCCCAAACACTGTCGATGGCGAGAGAACCTGGCACTGATGACTGCAAGTCTCAAGCCACTCAAAATGACTCTAGATTCCAATCCCAGAATAAATGATCTGAAGTCGATGGGATGAAATCCGCTGGAAGGAGGGCATTAAGGCATCCCCCATCATCCAACACGAGGTACTCAGCAAAGTTGTATGATGTGGAAGGACTCAATCATAAGGTGCACGAACCAGTAACTATACCGGGAATGGCCGACATGCAAAGTCAAGATAACTGAGGAATGGCCGACTCAGGTTTCAAATTCTTTCGAACAAGAGCATAACGGGGAGTGGTGACTGAATAAAGGCAACATAGACTCGATATACGAAACTGGGACATCTCTGCGACATAGGAGGCATCGACAGAGGCTCCATGGGGACTGGAAGCTTAACCAGTCGGTGGAGATAAACTCAAATAAACGAGTACAACTCCTAAAGTCAAACTATAAACCCAACCAATGGATGTGATATGCAGTGCTCTGTTCAAAGGTAACACGACTCAATAGCTGCCAAAGATAACATCTTTCCTTGTCCAGCTTTTTGGTTTTTTTATTTTTTTTGGACTTTTTCAAATATTTAAAAAGCTTGAAAAAGAATAAAACTGCTTTATAGTTACAGACTAGGAGGAGACGAGTGTCATAGGGGAAAACAAACTAGTTCAAAGCAGTGGAACATACCTATGCTCAATGCAAGGACACATGTGTAGGATAGCAACACTCAGGGGAAAATCTCCTCCTGCTAAAAAGGGAATCAAGCTGCAAAGGATATATAAAATGGCTCTGCACGGCTAGACATGAGACAAGCTTGGGCTGTATGGCTAAAGCGCAATGTCAGGGAAGCTGGCATAAAGCTCAATAAGGCAAGCAAAGCTCATGCTAATGCAATTACAACTTTACATAAGGGAGTCCTGAGGGAAATATGGTAGCAAAAGATCAAGAGTAGTATGAGGCTCTTGTGAAATGTCATGGCAATACAATACAACGGACTCCCACACCCTAAAGGACAAAATGTCAGCATGGGCACCAAATGCAAATAAGGTGCTACCTAGGGTACCCATGTAAGGTCAAGCTCTACCACTCATACCATGCCACTTCTAAAACATCAAGAAGGTTATGTGACATAATAGAGTGGGTTCGTACCTAAGGCTATGGTGAAATGGTCATAATTTCATGTAAAATGCAAATGGTGATGAAACCTAACCTATATGCCAGTTTAGACATGATACCTGAGATCGGCACGAACGGGTCAATCCAACGGCTGAAACAGCACTCAAAAAGGTCTCCTACATCATGAATTAGGCCAAAAACAATCCAAATGATTAGAAATGGTCCAAAGTATAGGAAAGGGGGTAAAAAATTTCAAAAATTTGAAAATTTTCTATAAATAGTAAAAAATTCCAAACATTATAAAACATTTGAAATTTTTACCCAATTGAGCTCAGATTTTCAACAGTGAATTCCAGGAGATCCAGCCGGCAGAATCCACTACCGTTTCTTCCAGGTACTTACCCATGCTCTTCTCTTCCATTTTGATGCAATTTTTATCAAATTCCATGGTCATTTGAGGTTTCTAGGCCAATCTAAAAAAGGCGTTGCAGCCCACACGGAAATTGAGGGTTTTTCCGTGTATAGGGCTGGATATACACGGAAAATGCCCTCACAATCGCGTACATACGCGGCTTTTTGGCAAACAGTCGCGTATGCGGCCGCGCATGAGATTTTTTTAGTATTCTAATGGGAAAACTTGCAATTTTTTGTGCAGGATGGTCCTAGAATGGAGAGAACGTGAACATGGTGATGTAGAGGAGGCATTAAGGGCCGATCTAATGGCTCAACAAGCACTACGTGCATGTGGGCTCTACAAATTTTGGTGTCTTGGTGGCTTGAGGGCCAAACCAAGACTATTGGAGATGCTGGTGGATTACTGGGATCCAGACTCTGATTCCTTACAGATAGATGGGATGTCCCTCACCATAGAGGTGGAGGACATATACTTTATTACTGGACTTTCCCGACAGGGGGAAGTAGTGAACCTTCATTCTCGCGGTGGGCCCGGAGGTGGCCTAACTATAAATGAGTACATTGCAGTGTACTGCTATCTAGACATGGAGAAGATGGGGAGTCATATCCCAACCAACTCTATACAGGTGCTGGGCCTAAAGGCCATCCTACTAACACTGGGTAGGATAGCAGGCTTGGCTTCACTCCACCAGGCCTCGCGGCCTCTGATGTTCTATGCAGTGGAGTGCATGAGACCCACGGTTTATGACTGGAGCACTACACTACTGAGCAACATGAAGCATCAACTCAGTGAGTGTAAGATGGGCAGAGTGTGAAACTTCGGGTTCAGCAGCATCCTGAGCACATTTTTCTTCAAGCGTGTTCCAGGATTGAGCCCCAGAGTTGGCGTTCCTCTACACGGGGTTCGAGATCCGGCCCAACAGCGTTGGGCAGATGTGATGCGCAGACTAGGGGGAGGTAGGGTGTCCAACCCCTATCTAGCTGAGTTCTTTCTATGGTGGTGACAATAGATAGTTGCCATCGATGACTACCCATGTGCGGGGATTGATTCCAGGGGGACCCGGACATGCCACTACCACCAGGATCGGCATATGGTGACATAGGTAACGAATCTCAACCCTCTCTTTAAATTTTTGAGTTATTTAATTTTTTTGTGTTTTCTGATTATATGGAATCAAAAGACATATTTTTGGGTGACAATACATAGTGACATCTACCATATGCATGCAGATGTGGGACCACGGTGGCCTGAAGGCTTCCCTCATCACAGACGGAGGGGAAGAGAAGATGATATCACGGGTGTGGATGCGGAGCGGACGCTCCAGAGCATTCATACCAACTTTGTGAGGCTGACACACAGAGTTCCCATGGCGCAAGTCGAGGACTTGCCTGAGGCTATGCAGTGCCAGGTGGTGGGCGTACCACGAGCATGGGTGCAATTATTTCGACGGCTAGCTAGAGTCGTAGTGACCTTCCGTGATCACAACCCCCATCCTCCTCCGCAGACTTAGATACCTGGGAGTTATACATTTTGTACTACCGTGTATTATATCTTGGTGGCTCGAGAGCCCCATTTTTGTATCATGATACTATGTATTACCACATTTTGGATGTTATATAAAAATTTTATGGTGATCAATTTATTTATGTAGAAAATTGTGTTTGTGATGAATTTATTGTGTATGAAACAAATGCCAATCTAACACGTAGTTAGCATATGAGTCAGCAACTTGATTATTAATTCTTGGAATATGTATGTATGTTATATTGTCAAATTGTCGTTCTAATAATCTCACACGTAAGAATCTTCTTAATAATGTCGGATCTCTAACATGGCACAAACCATTAAGCTGTGACACTACTAACTCCGAATCAAGACATACCTCAAGAGAGAGAACACCATGTGAAATGGCATCCCATAGAAGCTTAATAACGGCACTATATTCAGCAACATTGTTTGAAGATGGCCATAAACATATGCCTCCTGAAGACAGTACCTGACCCATAGGTGTATAAATCACCCAAGCAGCAGAGGCTGAGTGTTGAGTGTGACGGATCGCACCATCCGTGAATCCTATGTAGGTGGAATATTCCATTGACATCTGCCAAAAGAAACAAAAACTAATCACAAACCCGATCACTATAATAAAAATACCTAACTATGCAAAACTGTACAATAATATACAATACCAGCCTTGGCTGAAAATCATGCATAGTACTTCTTGATATAGAGCCCATTTCTAGGCTCCACCAAGGTCGTTCCCTCATAATCCACTAACTCATAAGCACCCTTCTCTAGCACACGTTTGATGACGTAAGGACCACGCCACATGGGGTTAAACTTTCCTACCCCCAAGGGTTCTTTCGGTTGATCCCACAAAAGGACCAAGTCTCCCTCACTAAACCTCCTTGTATGGACAGACTTATCGTACTGGACCTTTACGCAACATTTATTTACTTCTAGAGCCACCAAGGCATCTCGACACTGCTCTTCAAGTTGCTCAAGGTGGACCAAACGCTCCTCCAATGGTGAAGTGTCTGGTAAGAGTTCTATGGCTAGCTTCAAAGAAGGAATCTCGCATTCAACCGGAAATACCGACTCCACTCCATGTACAAGTTGATATGGAGAAAAACCCGTGGCAGTCTTAACAGCGGTTCTATATGCCCACAAAGCAGGATATAACATGATGTGCCAATTATTTTTGTTTTGTGCGATGGTTCGTTGGACAATGGATTTGAGTGACTTGTTCACTGCTTCTACCTGTCCATTTTCTTTAGGGTAGTAAGAGGAGGAATGCTCTTGCTTGTACCCTAACTTTGATTCCAACACTTCCATCATATGATTCTGAAAGTGCAAGCCATGGTCAGTGACAGGCTCTTTCAGAATCCCAAACCGAGTAATAATCTGGTTGAATACGAAGTGCACGGCTGTCTCATCGTTAGATTTAACTGTAGGCATAGCCTCAGCCCATTTCGTGAAGTAATCAACAGCCACTATGATATGATGATGCCCCCCAGCTGAAGCTGGGTTACAATCCATAAAATCAAGCCCCCACTTAGTGAAGGGACCGGCGGTGATGATGGGATGTAACGGGGCAGTTTTTGAGCACATTTTACATGTAAACACCTAGCAAGGGTAGCACCTCTTGACCGCATATACACAATCTTTAAAGATCGAAAACCAGAAATAACCCGCTCTTAAGATTTTTTGGGCTGTAGAAAGCCTAGATAAATGACCACCACACGCCCCTCCGTGGAAATCATTCAACACTACCTCAGCCTCTTCATGAGTTAAACAACATCGTAAAATGGAATCTACCCCACGGCGGTACAAAGTGTTATCCACTATGAGGTAATTCTTAGACACGTGACGTAATCGTCGTTGTTCATCCCGTGAGAGGTGAGTAGGGACCTTCAATGTTTGTAAATATATAATGATATCCCCATACCATGGGTCTAAATTTGAGATTAAGAAAATGTGTTCAGCAACAAACATATCTTCACAAACCAACTCCTCGGCCTCACTTGGGAAATTCGATATAAGCTCTGCAAAAATTAACGATTTCTTCGATTTTGCCGAAACAAACTCGAGATCGAATTCTTGCAGGATGACAATCCAATTATTATATTTTCCCCCAATCATCCTTCGAGTGAGGACGAATTGAAACAGATTGACATGGGCTACAACCAAGGTCTGGCGAAGGAGAATATAATGTTTCAACTGTTGAACCGCATTTACAGTAGCTAAAGCAAGCTTCTCAACATGAGAATAACGAATCTCTACATCAATAAGGTTCCAGCTCAGATAGTATATGACATGCTCTTGGAGCTCCTCATCCTCTTGAACCAAAACCATACCAATCGTCTCCATGGACGCAGCCACATAAAGTAGAAAATCACGGCTATAGTCTGGGGGACTAATCACCGGGGCCGATGCTAGGGCTCGCTTGAGTGCATCAAAAGGACTCCTAGGCTCGCTCATCCCAACAAAAGGTGGTGTCCTTCTTCAAAAGATGCATGAAGCCTCTAGTCAAATTGGCAAAATTGACAACAAATCTTTGTAAGAAGTTTTCCATGCCTTGCAAACATTGAAGATGATGAATATTTTTCGAGGGAGACAACTGAAGTATTGCCTCAACCTTCAAAGGGTCGACTCTTATACCCTCTTTAGAAACGATGAATCCTAACAAGCAACCTGACTTCACACAAAAGATGCACTTGTGAGGATTTAACCTGACCAAATAATGGCAGCATCTTTCGAATACCAATCTCAAATTATAGGAATGATGCATTCTCATATGAGAATGAGCAGCAAGGTCATCCAAAAATATTTCGATAATCAATTTGAGATCGTGGAAGATCAAGGTCGTGGCCCACTGAAAAGTAGCTCCAGCGTTCTTAAGGCCAAAAGTCATTTTTCAATATGCAAAAGTTCCCCAGGGACAAATAAATGCAGTATTATGTTGGTCCTCAGGTTTAATTTGTATCTGATTATATCCGAAAAAGCCGTCCATGAAGGAAAAAACCTTGCTACCCGCACACTCATCCAAAATTTGATCAATAAATGGTGTGGGGAAATTGTCATTAGGACAAGCACGATTTAAATCATGGAAATCAGTACATATGTGAATTGCTCCCTACTTCTTATCCACCGGAATGGGGTTTGAAACCCACTCCATCAAGGGAACGGGATAGATAAAACCGGCTTTCAACAGTTTCTCTATCTCTGCCTTAATCGCGGGTGCTTTCCTAGGATTCATCACACGCAAGCATTGTCGAACAGGCTTAGCGTTGGGATAAGTATTAATCTCGTGTTCGACAATACGAGGGTCGATACCTGGCATTTCATCATAAGACCAAGCAAAGATATCACTAAATTCTTTCGGTGTATTCTTGAATCTCAGCATGGGAACATTCTACCCAAATATAGACATTCTCTATCTTGCCAGGATCACGAGAGATATTGATAGGAATCGTTGAAGATATGTCTGCCATGTTTCCATCAGCCATCGGACCAGGAGAGCTAAATGGAACCATAGGACTACCAAATATCTCACTAAGAACTGCCCTAAAGTCCTCATGCTCCAAGCTGTCAAGCTCAGGAATAAAGTAAGATCTATGATGGAGTTCCTCCCATGGTGGCTCAACTCTCGACATGGCCTCAATAATCACTTCATCTGAAGGGAAAAGACTATCAAGGCAGTCATGCATGTGAGAAGACTGCACTGCCCATGCCGGCAACACATAAGGGTCCTCCTCCTCCGTCTGTGAAGAGGAAATACTAGGCTCTGCAACACTCTCAAGATTAGCTTGATAAGCTACCATAGTTGCAGGCAATGGCACGTCCGTCATGATGGGCTCACTCGAAGTACTCAGTGTAGGAAGAATCCAAGGATCTTCCATATGACTCGTGTGAAAAGACACCGATCTCATAGATGTTGAATCCTCACCGGAACTAGACCCTATAATAAGGATCGGTGCAGGACAACTAAAATTTCCCATGAGGGATGGGTACATGCATACACCCACACTCCCAGTTGTCGGCTAAGAGTGCTCAACGATCGGGATTGAAGCTCCCAAAGATGCGGTAACCGACGGATTCTTGAATGACGTTTGATCAATCGTGACAATCTTCCCGTTAAATGTAAAGCATACAATGCGAAATAGGGAAGAAGCTACGGCTTGCATACTGTACATCCAATTCCTACCCAGCAAGAGATTGTAGTCAAGCGGCGCATCAGCCACCTCGACCTCTATCGCAACGGTCTTCCCTCCCAAATGGACCTTAAGGGAAGGAAGGATCTTGTGCGGCCTAAATGATCTCCCATCAAACGCAGTTAACATGGTCACTGATTTAGACAACTCAGGGGAACCTAAACCCTTCCAACATGATAAAGACATCACAGAAGCAGCAACACCTTCGTCAACCACAGTGCGCTTCATGGTCATGTTAAAACATTCTACGTGAATCAAAAGAGACAAATAGTAAGGCAAGAGAGGGTGAAGTCCTACGGTTTCAAATTTAATCACGGAGGAAGAATTATCATCATTCACACCAAGGGCAAAAAGCAAAGCCTTCCTTTGCGAAGGACAATTCCGAAGCACTTCTAGTGCAGACATCGCATAAGGAGTGTGGCCCAAATCCTCGACAACAGAATAGTTCTGGGCAGCTCGAGCATTATGATTGTGCCCCGAACGCTTAAGGACTCCCTTAAGAAAGCGAGGTGCAGCATCAAGTTTATCCACAAGTTTCTCAATATGTAAAGGAGTCCCTGGTGGATCAGGTTCCTTTCCTGGGCTGGGTTGTGATGAACCATAATCTTCAGCATGGGTCACAACCTTCGCAGCACGTACCATGTTAATGCAACCACGACCACTACCCTCCAGCGTATCCTGATCACCACCAGCCTGATCATGGCTCCTCAAGTTCATATTTTGATTGTGAGGTAAAGGGTTAGTTAGCACAGCTGGACCCTGTGCCGAGAATATCGAGGCTTCATCGATACGAGGGCACAAGTAAGTGAGGTGATCGTCCTTACACAACTTGCAAGGGAATTTAACCTTATGTTTAGCTTGCTTGTCCCCCCCAACATTATGGGCGTTCTTGTCATTATTAGCATTCTCATTCCTATTCCCACCCTTACGATTATTCTTACCCTTCTTTTTATTTCGTCCGAGCTGCTGGTTACCCTTCTGGTCCGACGATTGCACCGAAAGTACACTCGCCATTTGGGCAGGTTGAGACGAATTCATGGCTTGTCCCGAAGCAGATTGGTTGATTAACAATTGACTAACTTGTTTTGCAACCGAATCTGTAGGTTTAGCACTCGCACAACCAACAATGCCATCGGCATGTGGTCCAGGTTTAACTTTGGGGTCGAAACTAGAACACGGAGCATTGGGAATGATCTCATATAACAAACCGGACTGAGCATAAATCAAATCCAGTTCCTGCGCCCTAAAAATCGCTTGTTCCTCATTTTGTACTCCAGATGTAGAAACATCCTTCGCTATATATGGCAATAATGACTTAAGGAACCATTCGAGGAGGAATTCCGGCAGTATAAAGGCTTTAATTAACCTCTTCCATCTATGCCACTCTTGGATATGATCCGAGATATGTGTGGCTTTATCCTGCCAAAATGTTGACAAGAGTTCAGTACCAACGTCATAATGCACTGGTAGCTGGAAGTGCTTAAGAAAAGTCATCGCTAGGTCATCGAACCAAGCGAATGCCCCCCTAGGTAGCTCTATATACCATTTCACGGCAGGCCCTATAAGGGTGCGTTGAAACAGCCTTAAACGGATGGAGTCCTGGTGTAAGGAATTCAAAGAGCACCATAGGTGGAAGGTAGTAACATGTTTGCTTGGATCCTATCCCAGTTTGCCCTCAAATTTGGGTATGTCCAAGAGAAGCTTAGTAGGGACAGCGGGCCAAGCCGGGTCATGAGCTACAGGATCATTCGTCAATATCGACAAGTTAGGAAGATTTAGTGTTGCGAGGAAAGGGAGCCTAGGATGATGAGGTTGATGGACCGCTTCCTGGTAGTTCTCATTCACATAGGTCTGATTACCACCATGGCCTTGGCCATTATGCCCTCCTCCCGTTTGACCTATATAGGGTGGCATGGAAGCACCATAGTGTGGTGTACCTTGACTATTTGGAGCTACAAAGCCGTAATTTGGAGAGTAGGCAGGTTGTTGATACTTGCCCCCATAAGGTGAAGAACCCTGTCCATACTGCATCCCATAATAGGGTCCATAAGTCATCGCATGGGATGTCCCATGAGACAATCCATAAGTAGGAATATACGCTCCGGAAGCAGGAATATACATTCCGAAAGTAGGAATGTGACCTCTAGAAGTATGAACATGACCTCCTGAAACAACAGTCGGTGCATGAAGCTGAAACACAACCGGTCTAGTAACCACAGTATGGACATAACTCATAGCAACGTTCCAGCCCAAAGGACCACGTGAATGAGGTGGAGGGTGAACATTCAAAGAACTAGGGACAGAGGATGAAGGGATCTGTTTAATTATGTATGTACTATTCCCTATAGTCACTCGTCTTGGATCTGGTATCCTAATAGGATCACTAACCCTAGACCTAGGATGAATATGTGATGTAGATTCCACCACTGGGATGGAAGGTGCAATGTGACTAGTGCTCCCAAACCTCTCCGCATGGTAATGAATGAGAGTGCCCCTAGGCATAATGTTAGGCTCGAACTCATATTCGACATGAAATGCCAAATCATGTGTGGGAAAACAAGACATACCATAACTACCATAACTAGTGCTCGTGGGTTCAAAATGAGTCTCATCATCCTCTGGAATTCCATACCGGCGATGCGTCAATGGGGAATCAACCCTAGAGTAAGTAGGTCTATCATGAAAGGTTCCCATCTCAGAAATCACAAGACCTAACTCAGTCAAATCGGGTGAAGGATCATAGTTAGGAGTAAACTCCCCATCTTCCACATGAATGGGAGAAGGTGGTTCAGGAATACCCTCTATATGGTCTCCCATGGTGTGTGAATCAATGTGTGAAGTAGTCCGCCTGGACTGTCTATTTCTCTCTCCCAAAGGAGGAGGAGATGTAGAAGGTGGAAGTCCTGCTAAAAGACGAGAATGGCGAGGAGTCGCACCCGAATCCACAATGACTCAAAAAATATAAAAGACTCTCTATCTACGCAAACCCTAGGCAACCTATCATGCACAGAGCAATCACCAATAAAATCTAAAGCCAAACACAAGCAATCAAGGGAAGGATAAGTGAGCTCCCGAATGAAGCAGGTATCTCTCACCTAGGAGAGGCTTGAGACTCCCATACACAACAAGCGAAGGTACGTAACCAATTATTGTGGCCCTCAGCTTCAACGCCTAAAGCAACTGTGCCGTATGACCCCAACCTGGTCAGGACACCCACAGAATAACCCCTGCAAAGTACCCCCTCGATATCCTAGGTAAGGTCACTAAGGTCACCTCAATATAATCAATGCTCAGGCGGATAGTCACAGGTGGGATTGACCGTATGGGCAGGGTAGCAAAGCCCGAAACTCTAGAAAGAGCCCCCATATATGAATACAATCCTGGAAATATCTCCGGTGCTACTCAGTTATGACTAGGGGTCATCCCAATCAATAACCGCTCACACTGCCTCGTGCTTAACTCCCTTTTGAGAGGAGGATCCCGAGAAACACTGGTTATACCAAGGAATTTCACACACTCACCTGGACAGACACATACATGTTGTTGTTTAGTGGTCTTGGAGAATTAACTCACAATGAACTATTCCAAGACCCTAAAACCTAATCTTGTTGGTGAACCCTATCAAATAAAATAGTGTAGTTAATTTTAATTAAGTGTTGATTTTAATTGGCTTTATTACTCAAAAGAGGTATATGGTCGTGCAACTAATGGTGTTATGACACAACATGAAGTAAAATGCACACCTAACAATCAATGCAAATGCATTGTGTCCATGAAAAACAGGGTATGCTACTACGTGAAATGCACAATTTTCTTCAAATGATAAATGCAAGCTTTCCTATACGAACTCCTAACTAATACTCCAAAGCAAATCTAGTGCAAGTACTATGCAAAATGCAAAATGCAATGCATGATGATAAGCAAATATTTTTGGATTTTTTGAAATAAAAATGAGATATAAAAGCAAAAGAATGATTCTACAACCCCCAGACTCTGCAAGAACACTCAAGTAGCACTCAAGCAAAGCACTAAGGTAAAAGAATTCTAATGCACTAATCCCAAAACAAAAAATCGAAAATGCAATGACAAGAACATTCTTAAAAAAAGAAATTTACCCTAAAAAAAACGTCTCTGGTCAGAAACAGAGGTGTATACAGACTCTAGCAGTATCAAAGGAGACTCAGCAATCATCAAAATTCACCCAGCAACCATTCAACTTCCTCTAAAAGGAAAAACTAAGGGCAAATGCGACTGTTCGTAGTAAACCCGCGTGTATACATGGAAACAGCAGGGAAACCCGCATATATACGCGACTGTGAGTTCAAGACTCCCGTAAAGGAAGAAAGGTGCATAAAAATAAAGGTAAACAAACAAGCTGAGACAAACTTCACACCAATTAGACACTACCAGACAAACATGCCCCCATACCTGACACAGAAACAAGAGAAAAAGAGCAATTCAAAGTCATTGAATGCCGATAGAAAACCCCCAAAGGACAACTACTAGGAACTCCCCAGCAGAGTCACCAATTCTGTTATAGAGAGAAATTCCTATGGCTTGGGGTACCACAACAGACAGCTTGACACCAGAAATCAATCCTTTCCAATATGCAATAGAAATTAAATATATAACACTAAGGATCAAACCTCATACCTTATGCCGGACGGTTGAAGTAGATCCCCGTTAAGCTTTCCAACTTCAACTTGCATTGATTAATCACTTCCTCAACAACAAGTAAACAAGACAAGCATACTATATATATTGGTGTTAGATCTATTCTAGCATATATAATCAACAATGTATAAACATTTGAAAACATCCATGGATAAAATATTCATTCAAACATACATTATTGGACACGAAAAGATATTTCTATTAATATAAAATCAGAGATTACAATGGATACAACCTCTGTCGGCACGTCTGCGAATCGGAGAAACTGAATCCACCACTTGGGCCTCCACCACCTCAATCCTCCATCTCTCGATAGCAAGCTCACAAGAAAAAGGAAAGCTTGGGAAGAACACAAAAGTGCTCCAAGGGACAAAATGGATGCAGACTCAAGCACAATTTCTGGCAACAATGGACTAGTTTCTTTGCTCTCAATTCTCTCATATGCCTTCAATGTACCATAGAGTTCCTTATATAGCTTTTCAAAGGGGTAATGAAAGTTCGAATCCGAGCAATCTCAAGGCATAGGGAAGGCCAAGAGTCAAGTGAGTCGGATCCATGTCAAGGAAAACTCCAAAAGTATTTGGATTATGCACACATCCTGATGTACGCGGTTTTAGGGGTCAAACCCGCGTATATACGTGATTATAGGTTTAAAAGTCGCGTGTATTAATTTTCACATGTTTTTAGGGATGGTCAAGGAAACATCAAAGGACAAAAAATGGTCCAAGGGGTCTAAGGAGTCTGCAGAGGGATAGGGGAAGGCCATACAAGTGTGATTCACCTAGAGTGGTAAAATCAGCTATAACAATTAGGTGTTTCAAAATCAAGCTTTCTGAGAACCTGGTGTTTCGTGTTATGTTGAAACACATTAAGATTAAGTATCACTTCATCGGAGTCATGGTCATGTAAGTAAAATTTTAGTACATAACTACTGCTGAGAATATTGTGAATGTGTGGACAGGACACTGTCAGTGACGAATTTTAATCCTTCTGAGATAAGATTGGTTTGGAAGAAAATGCCTGGTATAGCAAAGAATGTCTCCCTCGCTAAGAGGGGGTGTTGATTGTACATCATCAGGATTTATTCTCTGGACTTTTGGTTTGTATCAATTTGGGACTTATGGTTTGTATGAATTTGGGACTTGTGGTTTGTATCAAGTCCTTTATATATCCTCATATGATTGAGATGGTTATGCTTGTATTGTAAAGTCTTGTGGTTTGTATCAATACTGTATACTTGTGGTTTGTACCAAGCCGGGACTTGTGGTTTGTATCAAGTAAATTATTCTCATAGAAGGTACCCTTTGATATAGGCCTCAAGTTATGAGATGATATTGTGAGTAATATCAAGATTGAATACTTGTGAATAATATCAATTCCTACCAATATCCTCATTTATTGAGGTGGCATACTTTACTTGATACAAACCACAAGTATTGACTTGATACAAAACACAAGTATACATTATTGATACAAACCACAAGACTTTACAGTACTAGCATCACCATATCAATCATATGAGGATATAGATAGGACTTGATACAAAACACAAGTCTGGAGAATGACTCTTGATGTTCTACAATTAACGTCTTTGTATCAATTCCTTCTAAGGATATTCATTGAAGATGAGTAATTGAACACCTAGTGATTGTTTCTTAAAGGATAAAGTAACTATCCCGTCCAAACCTTCATTGGTTGCACTTGGTCCCTAATCATCACAAGATAATCTCTGGAAATCCCTTATTTGTGGATCTTCTTTGATTGACATTTGGTGACAAACGATAGGTGCTTATCATTGGAAGAGTTATTTTGCTTTTTTAAATCCTCCAGGAAATTTTCTAATGTGTGTTGATTATTTTATTTTAAAGTTATAAAGTTTTAATTTTGTGTATTTAGTAAGCCACTATGGTCGATCAACGTTTCCATAGGTATAGAAGGATTTAAAAACTTTCTCCAGAATAAATATAGATACCTACTCAAAGGTGAACATTGGATCATATTTATCCACCCCCATAGGGACTAGAAGAAGAGAACCATGAACCTAAGATAAATCATGAAGAAGAAGAAACTTGTTTAAGATCCATTGAGTCTAAGATGTTATTTGAGGAGGGGTACCTTAGTGACTGTCAAGTGAATTTTAATAATAATCCGAGTTAACCACCTCATATAGAAGAAAACTCAAGTATTGATGATTAAGTTAACCACTAGATACTAGCCACTTCCCCTAGAGAAAATGTTGATCCAACCAAACCTACTCTTGGTCCGCATGTTGATGGTTTGACGTAGATAGTCAAGGTGTTTACCAAACTGAAAGAAAAAAAATCTTTGAATGTGTCTACAACTTCTCACAACAATGTTATCAACCCTAATACAAAACCATGCATAAATGTTCTGTCAATACATATGACCAATTATAAAGGAAACCAACATCCTAGGGGGGGATCAGAATAAGAAGAATGGGAAGAATGGGAAGAATACTATGCAAGCAACAACACTAACAACAACAATAATGTTGGTGGGGTTAAAATGAGAAGAGGAAAGTGAAATTCCATTTGCAAGCTATGCAATGAGGATAACCTAACTTACCAATGCCTAAAATCAGAGGTTTTTTAAAATTTGTTGGAACAACAAGAAGCTAACAAGGAACCTAATGTGCTAACCAATATGTTCCCTTGAAAGCATCACCAAATGGTTGGTACCTCCAACCCAAACCCTATACCCCCTTAAGGGGGTAATCAAGGTGCCTCCTCATAATAGGGTAATTTAGGGAAGAACAAATTTTTCATGTGTCAATGGGAGGTCAATTTCCAAATTAGAGATCACAATTATGACTCAACTACATCTGGATCCAGAGGAAAAGAACTTCTTCAACTAGAAGAAGTGAATTTTTTGCATATAGAGAAACCAATCAATGATACTATGCCTAGGATGCTAAAAGGCATGATAAAGAAGGGAACATAAAACCCTAATTCATGTTCTTACCAAATCTATAGAATACTTGAATATCTGGTGCAAGCTCCTTGTGCAATGCCCACATTAGAAGTCCTCTAGAGTATCCTTACTCAACAAAAGATGTGGCTTTCAGCAATAATATTTCTAGATCCTTTGGATAGTCAATTAATAGTCTTAAATTTGGATAATTGGACGCACTACTTACCTCCTCATTCCCCGTTCATATCCATGTATAGAATAGAAGGTTGAAAATCTATCAAATTATTATGGACAAGGGGGCATCCACATGTGTCATGTACTTATCATGTTGGAGAGATATTGCCTCACCTGACATTGTTCCCCCTACAACCATGTTGTAACATTTCTATGGAGGCTTGTTCCAACTTCACAAAACTATCCTTGTTTTCCCAGTAGACCTAGGGGGGAAATAGTGAATGTGGAAATAGAAGTTGTCAACACTCTACTAGATTATAACTAGTTGCTAAGAAGAAGTTGGACTCATACAATGATTCCTGTGCTCTCTTCGATATTTCAATTGGTCAATTTTCCCCTTCAAATAAATATTTTCACCATCGACCTGTTGTCATTCTGCAAAAATGAGACCACTCAAAACAATGGGATAAATGTCCCTCTAGTAGGTCATTCCATGAAATCCTATGAAAATGTTGGTGTGGGAATATACCCTACATTGATGGGCACTTTTAATTTCCCATAACTGAATGAATTTTAAAATGTGGCTCCTATACATGTAATCTCCTCAGTTTACATTAACCTCATGGCGAAAGTTTCTAATTTTAGGACATCCTACTTTGAAGACTCGTGGATATTTCCAGAACCTGATCTAAGAACTGGGTGTAGAAGGGCCTCACTGACTTTGTTTGCAACTAAAGTATCTTACCAAATTGCTATATCTAAGAATGGAAACCAAGATCGTGACTTTTCCCAAATAGAATATGATTATTATTACTCTATCCTTACCCTCCTATTAGACCTAGGTTCGAAATAATGAATGTGGAGGTAGAAGTTGTCAACGCTACTCTAGATTATAGCCTACTGCTAGGAAGAATTTGGACTCATTCCATGATTCCTATGGTATCTTTGATAGGTCAAGTGATCAAATTTCCCCATCAAGGAAATATCATCACCATCAATCAACCATCGTTCTGCACAAATGATACCACTCAAAACAATGCGATAAATCACCCCATAGTAGTTCATTTAATGAAATACTATGAAAATGTAGATGTGAGTATGTACCCCTACATTGATGGGAACTTTTAATTTTCTCCCACCCGACTTAACTGAGAATGCAGCTCCTATACATGCAATCTCGTCATTCTCCATTAACCCCACGATGAAAGTTTCTCATTTTAGGACTTCCTACTTTCTAGACTTGTGGATATCGTTAGAACCTACTCTAGGAACTAGGTGTAAAAGGGTCGTGTCAGATTTTTCTATAAATGAGGTAGTTTACCAAGTTGTTATATCTAACAATGTAGACCAAGATCGTCATGTTTCCCAGGTTGAAGACAATGATCAATTTTATATGCCAATTTGGTCCATCAACTCCTTAACTTGTCATTGCCCCTTAGATATAGTTATGGCTTCCAATGAAGCTATCATTGAGGCTATGTATTTGGGAGAAACATGTTTGGTAAGAAATGTAGTTGTTATAGCTTATTTTACCACACTTGGTGGATCATGTTTTTATGGCATTCCATTTCCCTATGCAGACTCTTCAGACCCCCCTTTTCTCAATATAACTTTGATGATACAAAAAATCCCTTTAAAAGTCTTATTTATTGGTATACGCAGGTCACCAGCTTACAGAGAGCGTGTACACGCAGCTTGATCCACTATGACCCGCGTACATTGGGAAATGTGCTCAAAAATAAAATATTTGGAGTTTTCCTCATTAAGTAACAAATAAATTGACTATTGGCCTTCCATATTCCTGGAAACGCTCCGACTTGACCCTTCACTTCCTATTGAAGGGCTATATATTGAGATACTTGGATGCATTAAAGGATGATAACTTGTAAGAGAAAAGGAGCTATAGTGGATTTGTGCCCCATTCTTGTATACGTGAGTCTGCATCCCTTTTTCCTTTGAGTAGCCATTGTTTCTCTTCCCAATATTTCCATTGTCTTTTGAGCTTGCCATTCATATGGAGGATTGGAGTGGTGGAGGACTCAGTTTCTCGATTTCGACAAGGTGCCGACAAATTTTGTCACTTATATCTATGTTTATATTTAATAGAAATGTCCATTTCTCATCCATTATATGTGTAACT
The DNA here is from genome assembly GCA_001517045.1 of Pseudotsuga menziesii. Taxonomy (NCBI): domain Eukaryota; kingdom Viridiplantae; phylum Streptophyta; class Pinopsida; order Pinales; family Pinaceae; genus Pseudotsuga; species Pseudotsuga menziesii. The sequence goes on from LPNX011011230.1 coordinate 392,526, forward strand.
ATAAATATTTTTATCCATGGATGTAGTTGCCTTGATTATATATTGGATGTATATATGCTAGAGTAGGTTCTAACACTTAATATATATCATGCTTGTATGTTTTGTTATTGTTGAGAATGAAATGTAGGTGTAAGTGTGGTTGAAAGCTCAACAGATATCTACTACAAACGTCCAGAACAAGGAATGCTTCTCATCCCTTAGTGTTAGACTTGTTTATATCATTAACATATTGAAAATGGACTGATTTATGGTTCCATATTGTCTGTTGCGGTACACCCCAAGCCATAGGAATTTTTCTTCGTAACAGAATTAGCGACTCAGTTAGGGAATTTCCATTTTTTGGGGGGTTTGGGTGCATGATGTACTTGATTTGCTTTCTGCTTCTCTATTTTTCTGTGTCACGTTTAGGATTGTGTAAGCACATTGGTATTCCTTTGAAGTAATATGAGTCTTAGCCTACCTTTTTACCACTTTTCTCTTGTTGTACGCATGTCATAGAGGTAACAGTCGCGTATACACGTGGGATTTAGTACTTACAGTCGCGTATACACGCAGGTTTTCTGTGAATAGTTGTGTATATCCCTCTTTATGAGTGAGATATTAATGTTTGAGAGATGTTGTGTGGGTTGTGAATGTTGTTGAGTCTTCTTGGGTCTATGTGATGTTTGTTTACTACTTATGTACTGACCAAAGACTTCTTTTTCTTTGCTTTTATTTAAAAAAAATTATTGTCATCCTTATCCTTTTTGTTTTGGTATTAGTGCATTAGACTTCTTAGTCTTAGTTTCTTGCTTGGCTTGTGTATGATACTTGCTGAAGGGTCTGGGAGTTTATAGATTCTTTTTTTATTTCATTTTCATATCGTTCATAATCAAAATACAAAATTATTTTATTTTTGGCATGTTTTTGCATTATGCATTTGCATGGAAATGGTACTTGCATTAGGTTTTCTTAGATGAAATATTGTTTGGGATTTCATAAAGGAAAGATTGCATTGGAACTTGAAGAGAAATTTATGGATTTCATGTAGTGGAATACCCCTTTTTCATATCCAAAGACAAGTTGCACATAGCAACGTTTGTTAGGTGTGCATATTTATTTCACAGTTGAGTCATAATATCGCTAGTTGCATGTTCATTACCCTTGATTAATCACAACCCTTAAAATTAACGCTTAAATTAAAATCGATTACACATTTTTATTTGATAGAGGTGCACCAACAAGATTAGGCTCTAGAGTCTTGGAATAGTGTGTCGTGAGTAAATTTTTCCAAGACTATGAAACAAAAAAATTAGGTGTTTGTCCAGGTGAGAAGAGAAATCCCTCATATAATTAGTGTTCTCATGAGTATCCTTTTACATGGGATTTAAGCATGAGGCAGTGCATATGTTTGTGGTGGGGATATCCCCTTGCCACTCTCTATGCAACGCTGCATATATTTCCAAGATCTTATTCCTATATGGGGGATTTTGAGGTACCTTTCATGCTTTCGAGCTTCGGGATTTGTTACCCTTCCCATACAGTACATTTCGTCTACGACTGTCTGCCTCAACATTGGTTATATTGGGCTGACCTTAGTTTCCTTACCTAGGTGTTGTAGAGGAAAGTTTCCTATGGCTATGGTTTAAGAGGTCATCAGCATACTGGGGTTGAAAGGTGGATGCATATTGTTCTGCAAGTAAATATAAACAAGGTTTAGAGATCAGAATGCTCCATACCTTAGTCCAACGAAGGTTGATCTAAGCATCCCTTCAATCCTCCTCTTGCTCCTCTTACTCCAAGATACCTGCAAAATGAATTATACCTTTCACAAACCAATATGACTAAATGTAAAGAAATGATAATCAAAGCAATATGAAAACCTAATCTGATTATAATAAACATCTAATCACAAACAGAAGTATAACATACATTAGACATTGATTTGGGAAGAAGAAGAACACAACATCTTTATTAAACATGGAATAAGTACAAAGATACCTTCTCCAATCCAAGCACCTCTCGAAACCTTGATCTGTAATTGTTTCTTCTCTTCTCCAAGGAACTCAGCCTCCAAGCTATGTAACACAAGGAGATGATCTCTAAGGAAAAGGTGGGCGGAATCAGAGTCCCAATTCCTCCAGCATAACAATGCAAAAGTTCAAGTCCCTTCTCATGGACCTCTCTACCTCTATTTATACATTTTGAAGAGATAGGGTTGAAGACAAAGTATTTACAACTGAAGGAGTCGGTTGCATAACCACCCAAACTACCCGAAATTCGATAAACAATCATTTTTGGACATGTACAGGACATATTTGTGGGTTGCAATGAAAACATTCATGAATGCAAAACAATAATCATGGGTTGTAGTATCAAAGTCACAAATACAATAGTAATTTGGGGTATTCACTGGTAGCATGAAGGGAAAGTCGCGAGTACAGAGGTGAAACTCGTGGGTACCATGTAGGACAATTCATGAAAGGGTCAAATATTCTCATTTTTAGGGTGCTTCTGGGAATTTTCAGAATTTGGAGTATTCTGGAAAGTTTTTATTGATCCATATACCTTTCAAACGGTGTAGAAAAAAGGTCAAACGTAGTTTCAGAACTATGGATATGGCTCCTCCAAGTTAGGTTTTTTTTAGTGACTTTTATGAAGTGTCATCATGGAAGTGTCTACATGCGACGAAATCATGGGAAAGTGGTCACAGGAATAGATGTGTCATTTTAGGCTATAACACTAGGTATCGTAGGGGCTACTTGTAGAGGTTATTTTGTGAGTGTCATGGATAGGTAGGGGTCGGACAGCACAATCGCTATATGCATTGAAGCTGAGGACCACTATAATTGGTTACACATCTCTGCTTGTAGTGTATGGGAGTCTCAAGCCTCTCCTAGGAGAGACATACCTACTACATTCGGGATCTCACTTATCCTCCCTCTTAGCTTGTTTGCTTCTGGATTAGATTTTCTTAGGGGTGTGCTCTTTGTGTGCTAGATTGGTCTAGGGATCGTAACTAGTCGAGTCTTTTTTATTTTTTTGGATTCATCGTAGATAGAGTTTCAACACTCCACTGATATCAACATTAAGCAGGGATTTTTCCTTGTGGATCTCCTCCTCCTCCTTGGAAAAGGGGTAGACATTCTAGGAGAACTTTTACATGTTTTGATTCACACATCGTTCTCATCATGAGTACTACATATGAGAACATGGAGATCCCTCCTTCTCCATCCTCCGGAATGGGGAATGTGACCATTGTGAGACCTAGGACTCCAGTTGACACCAAACCTCATGGGGCTAGTATTTCCTATAATCATGACCCCAGTTGGCATATTTTGAAAGGTCGAGTAGTGAGACTCATCATGTTCCCTCTAGCACAGGTCCCTTTAGGTTTGGCATGACAGACCTTACTAATAATTTTTCATCATCTACCGTTGATCCTGGTATAGATCTCAGTTTTGTGCCTGGGGAAACTACCATCCCTTTCCATATTGATAGATTTGGTAGTGTTCATATTGCACCTTCTGCTCCATTTGTGGGAGGATTTCCGTACCCTTCATATGGGCATAACACCAGTGTTCAATCTCATGGAGGTGACCCTAGAAATGTGAACATTGGAGGCACAACCACTACTACATATCGCTCAAAATTCCCATGAAAATTTGCAATGAAACAGTTAAAACCATTGCTTTCGTGGAAAAACAGTTTTAATTTTTTTTTAAATTTGAAAATTTTCTCGACATTCGTCACTCTTGCGATGAACCTTTAATACTATCTTTATTGCGACGAAAAGAGAATGTCGTTATTGCGACGCAAACCATGCATTGTCTCTATTGCGATGAACATTATTTACTTCGTCTCTCTTGCAACGATAATTCCATATGGTTGTTATTGCAAAAAAGGGCAGACTTTGTCGCTATTGCGACAAACATTACACACATTGTATCTATTGCAACGATAAGTCCATATGGTCATTATTGGTATTACTAGTTTGATTATCTCATTTTGTTTCCTACTATTTAATCCAAGGTTCAACATCTCTCACCCAACCTCTTCTCAACATGTGGTTGCTACATTTGCATTCATACAATAAGCAATAACATGGAGCCCATCTTTATTCAACTTGAGCAATTTGTGTTGTAATTTAAATAGAAAATCATGGCTATAGACTACAAAAAAATACATCCAAATTCAATTGAAAAAAATAGGTAAGGGATGTTGGATTTAATTTTAAATAATAGGTCATGCAGCGTTTTTGGATTTGCTCAATTTTATTCCAATCCTTGCTAGGGATTTTGAAATCCCATACTTCACAGTAGTAAAGAATAACCAATTTAATTAAAGAGTATTAAAAAATAGTTTTTTCTTATCTCGATCCTGTTGTAATCACACAGATCACATAAGGTTACCAATAATACACATATAGAAACATATATTCATACAGATACAAGAGACAAGAACAGATGATAGAATAATAGATTATATTAGTGAATCACATGAAGGTCCATACATACACAAAACTGAACCAAGTTCTTATCTGGCTCAACAACCTATTATATATTATTACAAAACAGTTATGAATAACTACTTGTTGTCCCAGTTAACCGACACAAACTTTGGAGGCCAAACTAATCTAGTCGGCTCACTGACTAGTTCCTCCAACATCTCCCCCAAGAACAAAATATTTCTTCATCCCTAAGAAATAGGGGAGATAACAAAACTATGTCTTAAGTAGCTTTCTTCCAATTGTTCTATCTTCATGGGTTGTGCAATCAAATAGATGGTATTTTCTATACACATACTTCGATTATGGCTTCTGCTGTAATGGCCAGTTGGTGTTGAAATTCTGCCCAACTGCAGAGAGCTCTCTGGATGTCTATGTTCAAGGTTGTAATGCTGGATAAGGTCAAAATTTTCTCCTAAATTGACAGATATAAAATATTATTCATGTTGGGCCCCAAAAATTAGGTTTTTTCATCTGCTGTGTCCATCAATATTTTCATTTGGGGACATATTGTGTCCAGTTTTTTGATGCTAGGAAGATCCTGGTTCATCCAATGATGAGCTTATTTCTCTAGCTTCTCTAGCTTCGTTGTTTCCAATACAATCTGATCTTGTATTGTGCTTCTCATTGCTTCTTCAAGACCCTGTTGATTTTCTAGTGTCCCGATATGTTCGTGGGTTTCTCAAACCTTCTAAAATACTCAGCCATAGTGTGTACCAGCTGCGCAGTACTTCTTCTGTAGTAGCTGACTCCTCCATATGTTCTTGCAATACCTTGTGTGCTTCTGAAAATGTTGTGTACTATTGTCTTAATAATACAAATGTTTCTTCTTTTTTCTCCTCTTTCCTGGCCTGTAGTTGTGCCTAAAGGTTCGACATGACACTTTCCAGCAATTGGTACGCTCTCTCTAATGGTTTTTCCGTGTTGGTCTCATTTGCTTCTGGTAAAACTGTATGAGTCAAATTCCTGCATCTAGTCAAGAATTCGACTTGTTCTTCTCTAAGTTTGTATATCTTCTCTTTTCTACTTTGATTTCTCGGTGTAGCTTCCTTAGTGAGTGCTCCCAATAGCTGTTCCGGTTCTCCATCTCTAATTTTTGGAGTGTCGACTGCAGTAGTCGACCCTAGTTGATGAAGGTGGATAACCATTGGTGCATGTTGTGTCTATTGTTGTTCTTTTTTATTATTTTCTTTTATTTTTCTCTTATGTTTGGAATGATGGACCACTACTGATCCTATTGATACTGATGTTGGATGCTACTGCTGTGTTTGGTGTTCTTCAGTCAGTGGGTTCTCCGCCAACTGGACTTCTATTGTGGTAGGGTTAGCTTGCTGAATTACATGGGTGGGACTTGTGTTTGTTTGTTCTTCTAATGGTGGTGAGGATGGTGGTTCTGTATTATGAGGTGACTCTGGTGGTGGTGGTGGCGATGGCGGTTGTGGGTGTGGTGGAGGTTCCAAATTTGATGGTGGTGATGGATATGGTGAGTGATTTGGGGTCACTTGAGTGGTTGGGAGACCTTCTATCGATATAGGATCTTCAACTTCTGGTTGTGGGTTGGTAGGGTCATCAGATTCAACAAAGTGAAAGAGGTGGTCGATGGTTTGGTCTATTTCTAGTGCATCGCCCTGATCATTGTCCTCTAGGTCTCCGACCAGTTCATTGGTTGGTGTGAAGGTTGGTGTGAAAGATGAAGTCTGTACTGCGACCAGTTGAGATGACTTGTCAGGATTTCTAAGGAATCTTGATTGAAGGACTCCCATGACTTTTGGAGATGGTGAGACTTGGGCGGTTTGTGAAGTGAGGCTTTTTTTAGAAGAGCTCGACTCTATGAGTTTATGAGTGGTGGTGATCTGCTAGGCTTTGAGAAATATGTCAGGTATCTTATTGATGAATTGCTAGAGGTCGACATCTTTGTCCACTTTTGCCTTAAGTGTTTCCGACATTACACTTTTGCACAAGTCAGCAGGACTGATGTTGGTCGACACTGGCATATTTTCCTAGATTATTTGGGTTGGAGATGGGGGTGTGGGACTTGACACTAAATCAATAGATTCAACTATAGGATGGTTTGTAAGTTTTACCTTTTTAGCTTTGGCTTGCCTTGCCTCTTCTTCGACAAATCGCTTGAACTATTCCTTGACAAAGAATTTATTTTTGGAAGCATCTATCAAGATGTCAGTTTCTCTAGCATGTAATTCATCCTCATCCTCTGATCTTTCTTGGAGGATAAGTTTGCACTTCCCTTTTCATTTTTTTGTACACTCTAGGTGTTTCCGAGACTTGGCAATTTCTGCAGCTATTTGTTGGATGTTCTTCTTCACAAGTTGATATTCTGGTTTGTCTGTCTCTGTTTCTTCCTCCTCTTGTTGTTCAGTCAAGACCATGGCATCTTGTTCTATCGGTACCATGGCTTGTTGTTCTTTCAGTGCATTTTCAATTTGAAGGGGGTTCTACTCCATTCTCGAGCTATCTTCCGAAGTGAAGGTGAAATTCATAGTATTATTCCTTCTCTTGGTCGGTCAAAGGTTCGACAATAGAGTGGTTAATATATGTTGCAACCTCTGGTATAGTCACTTTGGTTTTGGTCTATCTAGGTAATTCTGTAAAAATATCCTCGACTATTGGATAATAGTCGAGTGGCTTTGCTTTTTTTGTGGAACCTTGCACATGCCATACTGCAGTGTGGTCGAGTTCCAAATGGATATGTGTTGTAGGGGGTAGACATATTCCAATGTTTTGAGGCACCCTTCATATGGCTGTTTGAATTTTAAGATTTTGAAACCAGTGTTCTAAGAGAACTTTTCCTTCTTCTTGTTCCTCTAGAGTTCCATCCATTGAGAAAGGCTTGAAACGCCACATATGAAACCTGGTCGACTCTAGGAATTCCCGATGCCCGATTGGACATAGGTGGTACATAGCTATCCATATTAATAGTGATGGGAATCTTATTATCGCACCTGATTCTTGGCACTTTTGACAAATAGATTTGAGCATGTCGGCCACGTCTTGAGCCCAACATTATACTTTCCTTGATGCTGCTATGCAGTCAACAGTTTCCAGCATGTCGAGTTTCAAATCGCAGCCTCGTCCTGTGATAGTTAGGCCTGTGGATACAATTTTGGCCACTATTTTGGGTTTAGTGGCTTTAATTTGTCCGATAATTAACCCTTTTGAATTTTTCCCTATCGGTGTCCCTGATAGTCTTTCGAGCAAACCTTTTTTGATACCTACAGGAATAGGGTCGCCTTTGTTTGAAAGCCCAGTAATTTTGTAGATGGTTTCAGCTGATATTTCCACTGGTCTATGAAAGTAGAGCTTCCCATTATGGTACCGAATGATGATGAATTTGGCAATATTTACTTTTTTCCCTCCAAAAATCGCCATGAGGGTACATTCATATAATTCAAAATGGTGTTATCGTTGATTTTCTTTCCTTCCTCTATCATTCTTGAGTTACCCTTGTAAGTCCATTTTTTATTTCTTACCAGTGACACTCCCATGAAACTTCCTATACATTGTCGTTTTGTATGTTTTGCAGTTGTTTCACTAGTGGGCTTACAATGAATTCCAACTCTTTTTCTTTGGCTTCCATGGCTTTAGTTTGTTTTGGGGCCATTTCGTCGGTTTCTGGTTCGGCTTTCTTTGTAGTTGATTTCCTCACGAAAGTCTAGTAATTTTGTCACTCTAGATATTGGTAAAACAGTATGTAGTCTTTGTCCGACATAGAATTTATAGGTGGGGCGGACGACAATTTTGTCGATGGTGCTATTAATGGCGGATTTGATGGTAAAGGACGGTCTATTGAAGGCTCTTTTAATGCGTTATGGTTTTGGAGCTCCCTCAAACTATAGTCACCATGGGTTGATTTGACCTTTTTATCCTCTTGTAGATGTCAATGATATGGTCGATATGTGGTATGTCGATTATTGTCGAATGGCGGTCTACTACGTCTGTCGAGATTTCCTGTTATTTGGTTTTCTTTGATTCTTTTGGATTTTAGGTTTTTGTTTTTCTAGTTTTTATAGTTTTTGTTAGCAGTTATGATAATTGTTTCTCTTTTCAAAAAAAAAATCAAATTTGTTAGTTTTGGTACCCCTTTAGTCGGGCACCGTTTACCAGTTTCCGAAATACTGTGCCATGTAATGTTCTCACTCGGACTGAGCCATTGGCATTGGTTTCTTCCACAATATAGGGTCCCATCCACTTGATGTTGAGTTTCTTTGGTTTTTCTTTCACCCAACTGTTATACAGTAGTGCAAGATTTCCGAACGACAAGTTTTAGTTTTTAATGTTTTGGTCGTGCCAAGCCTTCTATTGTTGTTTCTGAAATTGTTGGTGTTGTACAGCAATTAGTCGGTGCTCTTCTAGTTTGGATAATTGCATTAGTCGGTACTTACTTGCTTCTTCGACATTAATATGAAGGATGTCAACTATTATCAGTGTCTGCTACTTCTTGGCCATAGACTAATCGAAAAGGTGTTTAGTCTGTCGATCGTTTATATGATGTTCTGTATGCCCATAATACTGCAGGAATTTTCTCGTCCGAGTCGTATTTGTTGACGTTGCATATTTTTGTTAGACCTCCTGTTAATGTTTTGTTAAATTCCTTTATCACCCCATTCAACTAAGGGTGATAGGTTGTGCTTCATCGGTGGTCAATTTTGAACTATTCTGTTAATGCTACGATGGTTTTATTGATGAAGTGGGAGCCTTGGTCACTGATTAGGGTTAGTGGGAATCCAAATCTAGTAATTATATTTTCATATATGAATTTAGCAGCAACCTCACTAGAGCAAGTTTCGACAGGCTCTGCTTCTACCCATTTAGTTACATACTCTGCTGTTTTTATGATATACCTTGCACCTGTTCTTTTTGCTGGGACTGGAAATGGACCTATAAAGTCGATAGCCCAGATCTCAAATGTCAAGATTGGGTTTACGGATATGAAGGACATGTTTGTGCTTGGAAAAGGTCAACCTAGACGTTGGCAGTGATCACATTTGCTAACAAACTCCTTACAGTCTTTGTAAAGTGTCGGCCACCACAGTCCTGACTGTTGGATTTTCCTGGCACTTGTATTCGACTGAAAATGTCCTCCTGATGGTCCATGATGTGCTTCATACATAATGTTTTCTCATTCATGCTCTAAAACACATCGACGGAGTACTTTGTCCAAACCCATTTTGTACAGAAATCCGTTGATTAGACTATATGGTGCAGCTTTCATGGCTAGAATTTGTTTCTTCTTGGTGTTCATGCCTTCCAATGCTTGGTGATTTTCTAAAGATTATGTTATTTCCTCTAATTCTATAGGAACTGCTTCTATTTGGAATAGGTGTGCATCCGAAAGATCATCTTCTACTCCTGTCGGTTCCTCTCCTGTGTCGATCCTCAAGAAGTGGTCGGGCCCGACATTTAGTTTTCCTAGTCAAATGACTACTTCAAATTCAAATTCTTGGAACAATAATAGCCATCAACATATTCTTCCATGGTGTAATGTAAAGGCTTGTTTACCAGATATTTAAGTGCTTGATGGTCAGTGTAGAATATGAAAGGGTTATCCAATAGGTAGTGTCGATACTTTTGAAGTGCAAAGACCATCCCTAGCGCCTCCCTTTTTGTTGTTGATTATTTGTGATCTGCCTTTTTGAATTTTCTGTTGTTGTAAATGATTGGATATTCCATTCCATCTTCACCATGTTGTATCAAAATCACACCTATTGCTAGGCCTGAAGCATCAATATGTACACGGAATTTGATTGACCAATTTGGGAATCTGAGAATGGGTGCTTCGACTAATTTTCTTTTTAATGTGTCGAATGACGTATCACATTTTTCTGTCCAGTTGAACTCCTGGTCTTCTCTTAACAGTTATTCTAATGGGTATGCCATATCTGAGTAGTGTCGAATGAATTTTCTAGAATATCATGTATGACCTAGAAATACTCTGACCTAGTTTGGATTCATCGGTGGTTTTAAGTCGAGGATTATTTTTATTTTTGCAAAATTGACTTTGATACCTTCCTTGCAGACAATGTACCCTAGTAAGATTCCTATAGGGGTTAAGAAGATACATTTTTTTATTGAGAGACAATTGGATTTATCGACATCATTCCAGCATAAGCCTTAACCATTTACAATGGTATTTCAGCATGGAATAGATCGTCCAGTCATGAAAGGATACTGCCATCGTTTTATAAATGTATTCTTGAAATGTCTTGACAACTTTTCTTAAAAACACTGCAGGGGCATTCTTGGCGTCACTCTGTAAGCAAATGATCCAAATTCACAGATGAATGTTGTCTTTTTCTAGTCTTCTTTGGCTATTGGTACTTTATTATACCCTGAAAATCCATCCATCCATGAATAACATTCATTACCTTTGAATTCATTTAGGATTTCGTCGGCGTATGGGGTCGAAAATGGATCTGTTAGAGTGACCTTATTTAACTCTCAGAAATCGACATTGATTCTTATCTTTGTCAGGTCATGATTTTTCGGTTGGACAACCATTGGACTTGCCCATTCTGATTGGTCGATGGGGTAAATAATTCCCGATGTGAGCATATTGTCGATTTCCTTTTTTACTATCTCTTTGTATTTATGAGCTAACTTGTAGGGTCTTTTCTTGATAGGCCTGGCTTTAGGTTTTATGTTGATCTTCATCTGGCCCATTTCTTTTACTAACCCTTTTAGGTCTTTGTAGTCTCGAGCAAAGCCATCTTCAAATACTTTTAATAAGTCGACAAATTCTGTTGTTTGCTCTTCGCTCCAATAATCACCGATTCTTGCCATTTTCGGTCTGTTATCATTAGATACGTCAACTTCTATGGTTTTAATTTTTGCGTCCATCCATTATGGTGTCTTGATTTCGTTAATCTATCGACTACCTTCTTTGAACTGCGAAAATGTCACTGGGAAGTATGCTTCCGTCATTCGGTCTGTATCGTCCTTGTCGGTCAATTCGATTTTGAATATCATTCTAACCGGTTTGACCATTTCCGGGTGATATGATTTCCACTGAAAGCTTTTCCCATATGTGTGTTCATTTTCTAATCGGAGTCTCGTCGACTGTGGTATTTTGTTTAATTGAATGTTATGGCATTCTGCATTTGGTCGGCTATTCTATGTTGATTTGTTAGTAGTTGGTTGTATAAATGTTTTTATTTGTTTCGTAGCCTTGACTAATTTTTCGTCTTCTTGTATAAAGTTAAATTTCTTAATAAAATTTTCTCTAAGTTCATTCCATAGGAATGTTTCACCTTGTGCTTCTTCGATTTTATAACATTTATTTGGTAGATCGTCCAATGTCGATGGAAATAGGTGTGGACATATACGCTCGTCTTTGTAACCAAGTCTTCTCCATTCTTTTTCACATGTTCTTATGTGGTTTTTTGGATCTTGTTCTTGTGTGAAGACAGGTATTTGTGCATGTTTAGTTAGATTACTACCTCCAAACCTTTCTATGAAGAAATTCAAAGTTGTTGTCCTCGTTTGTAATCTCAATTGATTGGTGTCCCACCATCGAGCAGTTTCTCCTGTAAACTTTTCTACCAGGCTTTGGAGTCGGCCATGTTCACCTAGGTTTTTAGAGACTTGTTCTACATGGAGAGTTGGTGACTCTCTTTCTTTACACCTAAGATTTTGTTTGTTATCTATGTTTATTGGTGCCAAATAGGGGTATTCCATTATTTTATTTTCAAATATTTTTGGAATAATCGATACAGAAAAGCATTGTCGAGTTGGTTTCTTCTGGATAACCTGAATAATCCAACAACCTCTTGCTTGTGTTTCATAGTTTTCAATTTCTTAATCATACAATTCTGTGTCCAAATTATATCCAATTGAATCCTGGTTTCCTAGATGAATTTCACCATAGCTGTTAGGTTTAGTATAATCTTCATTATTTTGAATCTGATAGAGTTGTCGAACATAGACTTCTTCATCTATAGGCTCAGTCCAAGGTTCTGCTTGTGACGGATAAATGGGGACAATAACTTTCTGTCTGTTCCCTTTTAGTTTTATTCTTTCCTTATCCAATGAGATTGATGCCTTCATTGTTCAGCCCCATGGACATCCTACCAAGGCTGGGAAGGAACTGGATCCTTCCTTAGGGTCGATGATTTCAAAATCCACTTTTGTCAATATTCCTTTTATCGTTGTATCGACATTCCTCCAAAACCCAATTGGTTTGATCAGTCCTTGGTTGGCTAACTTTAATTATATGCCTGATTCATTCAATCGATGCCTACCCAACTATTCCCATGTATCCCACATCATAATGTTTACTTGGGATCCAAAGTTGAGAACAACTTGTTGAACGTGGTATCCTTCGATTTCAAGATCGACAAGTGGATCAACATCATTCTTATCCTTTTTATTTAGACTACATATACTCTTAGTTTGTTTATCTGTATCATTTTTGTTCTTAATATTGTACAATAGGTCAATTAATTGTGCCACCGACTTATCTTTGTGTATTAAGTTGAATAGTTCGTGAAGTGTGTTCTGTCGATTGTCATCGACATCTTCTTGTCTAGCAAATTCTCGAAACATGTTTGATGCATCGTTATACAATTGTTTTTTCTTTGTAGGGTTAGGATATTCATTTTTGTCTTTAATTTTGCTTATTCTTAGATTGTCACCTCCAATTTTTCGTTCCTTATCTAGTTACTATGTGTAGATTCTGTGCGAACTATATCACTTTTTTTAACACAAGACAAGACATTAACATTTTTTTTTATTAATTTTGTCAAGTATGGTGGGACAATCTTCCAATGAGTGGTCTCCCACACCATGGCTAGTACAATATTTTAAGTCGATTATGTCTTTATATGGATAGTCTGCATACCGGTGTCATTCTTTATAGCATGTAAAACATTGGATTGGTCGTCGTGGTTGATTGTCATGATTTCCAGAGAATCATCCTCGACCTCCAAATCCTCCACGACGGTTGTCGAACCAGCGCTCGTATCTACGACCTTCATAATGTCAATTGCTTGGTTCATTTTGTTCATTGTTCCTTGGGACATTATCATTATTCTGGGCCACTGCATTTGTTTGGTAAACTGCCTGATAGTTTTGTCAGTTTTTTAGGTTCAAGTGGCAGTCGGCTATTGCATGACTCTTAACTTCACAGATCACACACCAAGAAGCTTTGCCATTCTTCATGTTATACGGGTAATCCTTTTTCGTATGGTATCCATGCTCCTAACAGATGTCACAAAAACATTTTGTTTGAACAAAATGGACGTCTTGTCGGCTTACATCCTGTCGACAATTATCCTTAGTATGGCCAACTATAGAGCATTTCATGCACCAGATCTCCTGACCTTTGAGGTTCAGTTCTCTTAAGGATTTCTACATGATTTCCAACTATTCTTCAATTCGTTCATCGACAGCAAGGTATGTTGGGTAGTCCTCATCCATCTCGACCTGCAGAGCTTTTGTCAGTGCTTCTTCATATGTTTTGAATGTCTCCAGACTTATATGCCATTAGATCTTTTGGGAGAGCCCTGCAAGAAACCATTGAATCAATAATTGTTCATCAATAACATAGCCTATTTGGCTCAAGAGGTCTTTCCCTATTTTCTCATAGTCCCAGATGGTTTTTGCTAGTTTCTGAACTGTAGACTTGAGTTTTTTCACTGCCAGATGCTTCGCATCTGGTGTTTTGAAGAAGGATAGAAACTATTGTTTGATCTCTACTTTATATGCATTAGGTGTCCTTTCGGTATAGGTCATATACCAAGTTAATGCTCTCTTGCGTAGGGCACCTGCAAACTGTGTCATTTGTCTATCTTCATTTGTAACTTGATTGGCCTCCCACATTGACTCCCAGACGAACCAATGTCACCTGGGATCTTTGTCGCCCTCATAGAAGGGGATGTGTGCTGAGCCATGCCCCATGTTGGCATCGGCTTCTCCTTTGGGAGGTGGTGGGGGTGGGGGGGGTGGCGGGGGTAATGGGATATTTCATGTAACTCTCTATCCACAACTAGTCTCAACTGAACTTTCGTTTTCATCAAATACTTTGGTTGTCGGTTCTATTTCGATAACTTGTCGGTCAGGCTCGACTTCTTCTATCAATGTCCAACTGCACTGTTGTGCTCATGATTCCGACTGGTCTGTGTTTTGTAAAGTTTTGTTTGGCAAGGGGGTGCTCCTTCATGTCTGGGGTAGAGTAAATGGATGCTTCGGTTGGACGGGTACGATTGAAGTGTAACCCAATTTCCTTCCCCTGGTCGATGAATTACTAAATGATTGTCATCATTTACTTCATCATCTAGTCAGGTCCATATACCGAACTCACCAGCTCTTAGTCCCAAGTCCTCCTCGAAAATGGCCTGCATTCGAGTACTTGGATTTATTGGAAACAGAGGTCTTATCCTGGGATATTTCTAGTTGGAGAGCTTCTTACTGCTCTATCGATAAATCTTCCTCCATTTGTGACATTTCATCATCTACGCCTTCCTCCTATTGGTCATGACCCGAATGCAATGGATTTCCCTCATGTTTTATCACCCTAGCAACCATTCTTCTTTGGAGCTCTATAGCTTTCTCTTGTATCTCTTCCCTTCTTCTCTTCCTCTTCCCCCTTTCTATCTTCTGTAAGTCCGATGTACCTTTGTGAGTCACCATCCGCTCAATTTCCTTCTTAGGTCGACTTTTCATTGCTGGTGATGGTATTTCTTCAATTAGACTAGAATCCTTCTACTCTGCCCCAAGACATGGCCAGCTACCCCCCCATAACCTACCCGACACTTTAGTAAGCCCAGATAGTTATGTCTACTTGTTTAGGAAGCACTCCCACTCCCTTTCTGTGATAAATATTTCCCACGCTTTCTGCTTTTCCGCCCAGTTAGTGTTTGATGGCGGTTTGATGAGTGATGGATGAGGTTCGACTATATGGACTACTCCTCTGTCGATTATAAATTTGAACAACAGGGTCGGTAGTGAACAAAGAAATTGCTTAGTAAAGTCAGTATACAATATTTTTTCAATACTTTCAACTGAAACTCTCTCCTCTACTGCTTGTTCTTCACAGAATTCTTCTGCAATTTTCTCAACCCACTCCGACAGGTTTGTTCGTCCTCCTCGGATCAGTTTCTGAAGCAATTCTTGATCTTTAGTTGCTTCTGGCTTCATCTAATAGTTTTTTCAACAACTGGGGTACTAATTCTACAGATTTCTCATGTGTTTTGGTGAATAATTTCTCCTTCACCCGAGCAATGGTCAGACTCTTTCTTCTCGCGTAATTCTGCAAATAATTTGCAATCTTATGTTCCCACCAATTCTTAATCTCTTGCTCTAATATCATCTAAATATTATCATATCATCCGTATATGTCCTACCGGCAAAAAAACCAATGTTGTAATCACACAGATCACATAAGGTTACCAATAATACACATATAGAAACATATATTCATACAGATACAAGAGACAAGAATAGATGATAGAATAACATATTATATTAGTGAATCACATGAGGGTCCATACATACACAGAACTGAACCAAGTTCTTATCTGGCTCAACAACCTATTATATATGATTACAAAATAGTTATGAATAACTACTTGTCAGTACAGTCAACCAACACAACCTTTGGAGACCGACCTAATCTTCGATTAGTCGGTTAACTAATCTAGTTGGCTCACCGACTAGCTCCTCCAACAGATCCCTAAGCTCAATATTTCTACATCCATTTTTACGATTGTAATAATATTTCCAACCATTGATGACACACATGGTATTCGTAGACACTTTAATGGGATTGATATGTATTCTTAGATATTAACCATTCCTACCTTACAATGATTTTTATGAAATTTCTTTGCTTCCATTGCATTGTTTGGACTATATCTGTGGGTTTTAGTGATTTTTCTTTGAGAATTCAAATATTTATTTCTTAACATTAAAAATTTTAAAGGGTTTGAATCACCCATTAGGTTTAATTTCTTCCCTTTTTTGGTTAGTTTTCTTTTAATTACATTTTTTTTGTAAGAAGTGATAAGATTTTCACTCTCCATATTTTGTAACCATCCAAAACTACCCTATATTAAGACTTATAGCAACACCTAAACCTCTTTTTCCCATTTTGTGCGACATCATGGCTAACACATCAAAGGTTTATGGGGTTGTGACAATTCATAAGGATTTGACATGTTGGTGATTAGTGTTATGTTTTAAGTTAACAATTGTTGTTACGTATGTCATTTTGTCATGAGGTCAGCAAAAAAACAAGCTAAAGCACATAAATGTTTGTACTTTCCTTGTAAGGTACCATTATCGTGTTTCCCATAAAGCATGCACTATGTTTGTACTTGGCTCTTTTTTTCACTTATAATTGATAAATCCCCACGTTGTGTGCATCAATTCTTTAATTTGGGTTTTGTTATCTAAATTTGTTTATTTTTCCAACAAAACACCTAGCCAGTGACTAGAAGGTGGATACATAACTATTCGGGTTCAAATAACGATATCAAAACCACTTTCTTGGCCTCGCAGGAACCACAACATCTTAATCTCATATTGATGAAAATTGGAGAGCGAAATTGGAGGTCTTTATGGAAGAGGCAATTATAATTGTTTTTTATAAAGTTAAGAAATATGTTACAAATGTGAACATAAACTTGAATACCATGACAAGAACATTGACCATGGTAATCAACAACAAATAAGCAAAGGATAGGGATGTGGGGCACTTTCATCCCTATGACAAAAGAAGTGAAGCTTAAAATTACAATCAACATGTAAATCCTTTTGCAAATAGAAGAGTGAAATGGAAACCACATTAAACATAGGCTTTTAGAAAAAAAATCCCATTCTGAAATTTGATCAAAATTACGATAACATCAATCCTCATGGGTAAAAAATTTGCAAGGATTCTTAGGTTAAACCCCGTGGATGATTAAAAAAACAATTTGCTACTCTACACCTTGATGATCCAATGTTTGATTAGGTAAAAATGGTGAAACAATAGATTGAGGAAGAAGATTGTATATCATAGTCACATGGGATCTTTGTGATAGAATTTTATCAAACTTTTCAGACCCTCATGTAGAAATTTTATTCTATGGATCTAAAAAAATGAGGAAAACTGAAACCGTGACCATATATTCCAAATAATTCAAACAAACTAGCATGTTAATGGAATACATAGCACCATGTTCCTAAGATAGTGACTATGTACATCGATCGGTTGAATGACCACAAAAAGGATTTATGAAAGTTGCAAAACAACCCATTATGGTGGATTCCATTTTGAATCATATATAAATGACGTTAGAAGTCACCCTGTAGCGAGTCAACTATTCATCGGTCAAATGATATTCACTCAAGTATTAAAGAATATAGTAGAGAAAAAGAACAATATTATACTTAATTGTACCCATGCATAGTCAAGAAGTGGAGTGATGGACTAAGATATTACTATATATTTAAGATTATTTATTTCATTTGTAAGGAGAAATGGTCAAGTGTCCATAAAAGAAACACTCCTATCAGGACACGTTGAAGTTCTAAATGAACCAAAGGACATTGTAGAAGATGAGCTAAGAGAAACAATAGAAGGTGAGGACAAGGATGTTGCTAATTGTAAAAACTAAGGACAGACAATTATTCCTATAGTTTCTTTGCATTAAATGAATAAAAGGGAGAACCATCGTTTCCATTATTGGTACAAAAAGAATTCATAACTTCATTGACGAGAAGATAGTGTCATGAACAAGTGGGAAAACTATTCCCTTAAATAACTTCCAATTTTTTACCATCGCCAACTTTACCATGGACTAGTGCAAGGAAATGATCAAGCTTCTAAAGGTATTGTTGGACAATCATTGTGTAACTTTTAATTGTATGTGGTTGCATTTGTACAAGGTGATGTAGTTACGGGTTCTCAATGGTCAAATACTTCAAGGAATTGTGCAATAAGCATGTCTAAGATGTATATGGAAATTGAAGTGGGGCATTACTAGACCACCATTTAAGAAATGCAGTCATGTACCAATAAATCGATATATGCCCATAAATGAGTTAGAATTGGCTATGGAACAACAAAGTTTTGATTTTTCAAGTAATTCATTCCAAGGATTGCATATGAAGCCTATGAGGATGTTGAACCCATAGTATAGAAGGAGGAGCACAAATCATTGTTTTTTACATGTATTTTTTAATGTACCTCGTGAACTGCCACTTGAGAGGGAGAAAGAACACATTATTGAACTATAACTGAGGTACAAACTAGTAATTTTTCCTCCTTATAAATATCCTAGATTGTTTAAATATGAAATTGAAAAAATGGTTCAAGATATCTTGGAGATGGGCCACACTCTATCCCTATCAAAAATCATTTGTTTCACATGTGATTCCAATTAGGAAAAGGGATTTCTCATGCATAATGTGCATTGATCGCTAAGAGCTTGCCGAGAGGGATATTAAGAATATATATCTTATTCAAAGGATTGAAGAGTTGTCAATAGAGTTGCATGGTGCCATGATATTCACCAAGATAGACTTGAGATCTTTTTATTACCAAATAAGGGTGAGAGTGGCAAAACATTTCAATAAAACATTTAGAATACACCATATCCACTTTGAGTTCCAAGTGGTTCCATCTGTTCTATCCATTCCACCCAACTACTTTTCAAGGTACCATGAATGGAATTTTCAAAACCTTATTAAGGAAGTTTGTTCTTGCTTTGTTTAACAACATTCTTATTTATCATATAAACATCGAGGACCACCTTCATCACTTCAACAATTGTTAATGAAATCCTAGGGGTCAATTATTTATTTTCATATGAACCCAAGTATGACTTTGTAAAAATAGAGTTGGTCTACTTTGGTCACATTGTTAATAAGGAGGGTGTATCCAACTAAAATTCAAGTAACTACAAATTGGCCTACTTTGAAGAATGTGAAGAAATTAAGAGGATTCAATGGGCTATGTGAATTATATAGAAATTTTGTTGAGGGTTTCAAGGGTCTCATGTCACCTCTTACAAATATTGCTAATAGATAGAAGTTCAATTGGTTTTAAGTAGTAGTGTACCACATGGATAAGGCAATTACCTCTAGACCAATGCAATCTTTGCACAATTCCTCACACCCTTTCATAATCAAACGTAATCATTCTAATATTGGTATTGGACTCATGATCATGAAAAACCAATGACAACAAACTTGATGGGTTAGCAAGTTCATAAGTATGACCTTGAGATTCAATATAAGAAAGGCATCAACAATGTGGTGACAAACTCATCATTTCAAGTACATGGGCTTCACACCACATCCATAACAAAATTACAATGGAAAAAAGAAAAATTGACCAAATATGCCAATGACAAGATGGCTTCTTCCATGTTGTATGAACTTAACAAGACACGAGAAGGAAACAAAAAAATACTCAATAGTACACAATGAAAAAAACTCATGAAAACTCAAAATAAGCAAACCCTATGGTCCATGTCCTAATAACCCCAAAAACACTATGGTTCAAATTATAATAAAAACTAAAAATTAAAACAAATTTAAATATTATTATTTTTTATGTATGTATATATGTGTGTGTGTATGTATATGT
>LPNX011011230.1:413621-479082 GCA_001517045.1 Pseudotsuga menziesii
ATATGTATATATATGTATACCTATATATATGTATATATATGTATACCTATATATATGCATATATATATATATATATAAACAGATTACATTGTGTATAATATATATTACAACCCAAACTCGGTGCTATCAAAAATAAAACCCTCGAATCCCAACTGTGAAATGATCCCGTGAAAAATATTGAATCGACCCAACTACAAACTGTGAAAGGGTGTTAAATGACATCATAGGGGGTTTCCATTGCACAAGTAGGAGCAGGAGTAGGCGCAAGCGCAGGAGAAGGACCCAAATCCAAACCGTGAGAATATGGTTTGCAGGCGACATAAGTGTGAAGAAGGAGCTCCAAGGTCACACTGAGGGCATCTCCTACAAGTTGCAGGAAAGGACATGCGGATTCTTGTTTATTCCTTTCCTCCACGAATTAAAGAGAGGAAACTAATATTTGTTGAACTGAAGAAGCGTTTGAGAACCCCTCTCTCTCTCTCTCTCTCTCTCTCTCTCTCTATATATATATATATATATATATATATATATAACTGAAGAAGCGTTTGAGAACCCCTCTCTCTCTCTCTCTCTCTCTCTATATATATATATATATATATATATTAAAAGAATAGAGATTTCTATCTTTCTGTTATTCTTTTCATTGTGCATATGTTTCAATTTAGTTTAGGTGGAAATTGTATTCTTAGCTATGTGTGTCTTTTGACTTCTACTATGTGCTTCCTGCAATGGATTTTTTATTATTGCTTTCGGTCTGGATAATTATTTTGTTCACATGCATTGATAGCCTTGAGTAACACCAAAATAGAAAAAGATGTGCACAATGACACATTTTATGAAGGTTGTTAATCTTATGTGCGAAACCCCTGACGGAGTAGATGAATAATTTCTTGGCTTTCCAAGCTTATCCTTTAAGTCATTGTTTTTTTAGAATTGATGATGTTCAATTCCAAAATCGTAAAGAATGGGAATAAGGAACAATTAATCATCCTAATTCTAATAATCCAAACGTTACTCATGGTTGATTAGAAATGAAACTTTTGACAAAATACATGTTCTTGGTATTCTTAATCACCCCACATACATAACTGAGAATTCACAAACAACCAAATATGGTACCATAAAATTGATCTAATTGTTTAATGTTGTACTGTTTGTTATAGTTTCATTCCCAAATGTATCAAGAAAATGGGTTCTAAACTATGGGAATCATCCTTGTGTATATCTTTTGTGTATATTTGATCTATGCACATGCGATATTGCAATGATTTTTTATGGTTCTAAGCTTCAACACTTTAATTGCATATGGATGTATGACATGTTTATGTACTTCCAGTACATTTGATCATAATGCAGGACAAGAGAGATTGGTTTTATGGATGAAGACTTAGAGAACTTGTGTAATCTTTTGCAAGCCAAAGATGGAGGCCCTGCATGGCATCAAGTCATGGATCGTTCAACCCCAACCATGTATTACCAAGCTTGGCATAGTCACAAAGGTATGGCTCTTCACTGTTTGATAATTGATTTACTTTTAATTTGTTGTAGTTGACCTTTTGGTGTAAACCAACGTAGATCCAAATCCTAGGCTCTATCAAGCACCGAGATGGATCAAATCTCTCGAGGTGCAAACCTCTTCTTAGGTATCCATTGATTTGATTCAAACCAAAAGACACATATTTTTATTTAAGGTCCACATATAATTTTATTGTTATTAATATTTAATATTATTTATGGCCGACATATAATATTTTTTATTATTTTTTATTTTGTTAGGAACGAACATTGCATCATTTCCCCACACATGGTTTTAAAACCATATGCAAGGCCTTCCTACAATCATGAGTTGTTTAGGAGGCCTTGCACATGGTCTTAAAACCATTTGCAAGGCCCTCCTAAACCATGTACAATAAAACCATGGGTTGTTTAGGAGGCCTTGCACATGGTCTTAAAACCATTTGCAAGGCCCTCCTAAACCATGTACAATAAAACCATGGGTTGTTTAGGAGGCCTTGCACATGCTTTAAACCATGTGCAAATCCTCCTAAACCATGTACAATAAAACCATGGGTTGTTTTGAATGCCTTGCACATGGTTTTAAAACCATGTGCAAGGCCAACATTTTTTTGCCAATAATTCAATTTTGTGTTTTTTTCTTGACCCACATTTATTTTACGGATAATTAATTTTTATTTTTGTTGTTGTTTTGTTAGGTAGGAAGATTACAACATCTCCCCCATATTAGATTGTTTTTGTGGCCGACATTTATTTTGGCCTATTAGAAAATTTATTTTTTATTAATAAAAATAACTTTACAAAAGTGATATTATTTTTTATTTTGTTTACAAAATCTCTCCCATAATATTCACTATCACTATTATTTTTTGTCGACATGTTACAAAGGTTACATCACGTTACAAGATCTCTCCCATAATATTCACTATCACTATTTTTTTTGCCGACATGTTACAAATGTTACTAACTTTACATCATGTTACAAGATCTCTCCCATAATATTCACTATCACTATTATTTTTTGTCGACATGTTACAAACGTTACTAACGTTGCATCACGTTACAAGATCTCCCCCATACTGGGTTGTAGAGCACCGTAGATCGCATCTCAGCGCAAATATTGTATGAGATGCTCCATAGAGTGGTTGAAGGGGCACATCAAAGTTGGAGTTCTAGTTGAGAAGCTTTTAAAGAGATATGTTCCATTTGATGTGATCCCAATCAGCTGTAGGTAGTAACAAGGATAGCATTTTTGTTTTATTTTCCTCATGTTCTAGCGTGTCTGGTCAAGGATTAAAAACTTCCTTTTTCCTCAGTTCCCTGGTGCTTGAACAAATACAAGAAACATTTGTGAAAATATTTTGTGTTTTCGCAAATTTTTGGTGATTATTACTTTGTGGGGAGCTGAAAAAGGTTATTTTGATGTTTATCAGTTGCTGAAGGCAGCATTAGCAAAGCTAACCTTGTGGTTACTATAAAAGAGTCTAAAAAGGGAAGGATGGTAGTTGAGGACATTATGCACAAAATGAAAAATAAAAATGTGGTGTTTGTTATCATATGTTGTTAATGTAAAATCCCTATCATCACTTGATTACTAAAATGAAATGAAACATGTAAGGCCAGTACAATGCTAACATACCAATTGAACACACAAAAGTTTGTAAACAATATATGTGTGAACTTGCTGATAATGATTGTATGTAACACGTAAGAGTGGATTTATTGTGCATTCCAGGAGTGATATGTGTTGTAGAGCAAAAATTAAAAATATTATAGAATATTGGAAATAATGAGTTTTGTGCCAAGATATTGGGACGTACCGAATGATACAACATAGGTAGGCCTGCTAATTGTGCTCTGTAGGAAGCAAGAGGACAAAAGAATGCAGTGGATCTGTTCTGGAGTGAACTGATATGGCAACGAAGGCTCAATGTACATCCACATGAGGTGGATCACTAGATTTAGAAGGTAGAGGATGCAAACCTATCATACGAATTATTTTAAGGTTCGTATCTCCATAAGGGTTTGATTTGGATGATCAGGCTTGTTTGGAAAGGTCTTGTTTTAGTTCAACAATAGGTTAGTGATTGTTTCAAGATTCCTCCTATATTTGAATCTGTTGGGTGACACAAATGTTGTCTTCACAACCTACTATTCGATGTAGGTTGTAACACTTGTTAGTATTAAACGGAGAATGGTTATTGCAGGACTTGTTCAGTGATTTCTTGTCGTTACAACAAAAAGAAAACCCTTAACTAGTTTAGATATTAACTATAAATTTCTAGTGCATGCGTGATAATGGTATCAAAGCCTCATTTTGGCTTTGACCCTCGTCTTTTGAAAAGTATGCCTTCACCACTAGGTGCAAAACATTGTTTTTGGTGCTTTTCGGAGTTAGTCCTTGCATTGGATCAACAACAGGTACTCTGAGGAATTTGAAATTTTTTAATGAGATTTGCATCCTGAAAAAAATATCATTAGCCAGTTGCATGTTTCATTGAAACCTCTCATAGGCAATGTTGTTGATATGCTTATCCTTCTTCAGCATTTACGGGGTATATAATAAGCATGGGAATGGGTTATTAATAAGATGTTGGTATATAATATCAACATCTTATATACTAGAAGTACAGGACGGTAATGAGACTTGGTTTCTTATATATCCCTCTCGGTTGATATATAAGCAACTTTGTTTTTACAATGTCCTTGATAAAAAACAAATTTATTATTTTGAGGTTGTAGGATTGGATGAGAGTAATCCTAATTGTTAATATGGTGTTGGAGAATACTAGGTTCAATTCCTCTCATGTCTTGATAATCCCAATTAAAAGTGGGGTTGAAATTTTGTAACAAAAGAACAAAGTCTTGCAACTGAATGGAATTCCACTAGTTGCTCATGTTTAATATTTTCCTGGAAGAATCTCAACTATGGTGATCAACAGTTTTGCGGGTTTAGCAGTGAAGACATAATCCAAATACCTAAAAATGTCTAGGTTTCTACTTGGCCTACCGATTCATCAAATGTAACTAAAATTTGAATTGGATCTTCATCATTAAGTTCATTCTCATTGGATTGCTCAACATATTCTCAAATTTGTACATTTAAGGGGTAAAGGTTTTGCATAAAATTAGAAATCATTATGTCTTCATCAAGGTCTTTCAATGCCAAGGTTTTTTTTATAGTAAGAACAAGTTTAACAACTTCTCCAAAGATTCCATCATAATCCTCCTACCCTACCCATAGTGGCTCCTCATCTTGTAGGAAAGGTTTGGCAAGAGGATACAAAGTAAGTTTATTTCAATATTGACTGTAGAAAAAGGTCACATTTCCGGATTTGTAGTTAGTATAAGAAGCATATTTTGATATCCATGGTCTACCAAGAATCATGGGATAGCCACTAAATTCAATATTTTACAGCACCATTCATTCTACAGGGTACTCCATGGGTCTATTTATATAATAGCATTATCCACCATTCCTTCGAGCTTGATAGTTGACCTATCCTCCATTTGGAGAATGGTATAAATTGGTCTCAATAGCCTTTGGAGGTTGAACTTATCCAGTGTTTCCATTTATAATTCCTCGTAAGTCAATTAAGGATTTTTGAATGAGGAAATTACTTATGTGGACATCTACCACAGGGATACCTGGGTCTAAAATTTAGGGGTAAATACCTTTTGCATCATGACGTTAGTAAGCTACCTTACTACCTGGATGGTCTAAGGATCCTTCCTTTATATTGTACTTGGATAGAATTAAAAATGAATTATGAGTAATATTAGAAGACATAGAAACTATATAAATTAAATAGGAAGAACAAGGGTTTCATTTAACTGGTTTATTTAAGTATATCTTGTATTTTATATTCTGCACTTATATTTATCTGAATATTGTTCATGTTCTGTTGTTTTTGCTGGTTAAGTACATTTTTTTGTTTTAATTCATTATCTAGTTTATAACATGTATAATGTTAATGTGAGGGCTATGAACTTACCAAATTGAAATACCATAGATTCAGTTTTATTGTAAAGACCAATCTTCAATATGAAGAGCTTTTTTTGTAGATATAGAAAAAGGCTTGAAAAAACATTATGACTATAATTTATCACTTATAATTTATAGGGAGGATAGTTGAGTACATATGGACATTAAATGAAATAATATTATAGCTACCCTACTGTCTATATGGGTAATCTAACTTACAAATTAAATAAGAGTTGTTTCATATTCCCATGCTCTGTTATGCTCTTACATACAACTGTAATATAAAGAGTTTGGGCTTTCGAAAGTCAAAATTATAAGTGCCATTTACTTTGCCTCTTTAATTTAAACTATATGCTCATTCAAAAAACAAGTTTTATTTTCTTCGTCTTCAACATGCAAGTGGTGGTTGTTAATTGGACAGTTTACAACCTTCTTCCCAAACCACAAGGAACTAAAAGTTAGATTGCATGGCGATGGGATGCAATAGATCAAGTTATAGTCTTTCTTAGAGGCTATAATTGACAAATAGTTGTAGTTAGACAAGCACCCCACAAAGTTGTGAAGAAAGAGCTTGAAGAACTAATTTAAACTTGTGACTTACCCCCGATGATGAAGGAAGACTTGAAGGTTGTTTTAATCGACAAATTTTCCTAGAATTGAACAAGAGGATGAGGAGTTTGAGATGCACACAAGTGGTTGGATTTAGGGTTGCATCCTCAAGAAATTGCTTCAAATTTATACTGATAATTGGAAATATAACCTTTTATTGTTGATATTAGGTGAGGCAATGCCCTATAAGCATGATTTTATTGTTGTCCATCCTTCATTCCTTGCCCAAAAATGCTTGTTTTATAGACAAATCTTCCCATATTTGATTTGACTGATATGATGTTGTAATTTGTTTCCATCTTTTCTTCAATATGTTGTAGCTTTCCTTCTACCCTCAATATCTTAGACCAATGTATACCAATTGATGATGAAATCATTTCCAATTGTTCTAACTTTGTTCCCAATATAACTCATACAATCATATGTTAGTAACTTATATCCAAAGCTAGAGAGAGTTAAACATATTGTTTCACTTCATTTGTTCACCAAGCTCCCCCAGAGATCTTTCTCACTGTTATGGATGCCAATTCAGTTCAGCTGCCTTTGTTAAGTTCATCTGTATTGCCTTGTCAGGATTCCTCAAACCCTCTGTCAACCTTTTTCTACTTAGTAAATTTTTTTTTTGATCTATGTGATCAAGGGAGACAAATGGTGCCTTCAAGTGTCTTAGGAATCTCCTTGTACACTTGTGGGATGCAAGTCTAGGTGCTAAGGAGGATCTTTGGTAGAGTGACCAACTTTTGTTAGGAGTGATTATTAGCTAGGAGTTGTCATCTAGGGTTTTATGTGTTTTCACTAGCTAGGGTTTGGAGAGCTTGATTTGTACCAACTTGGTGATGAAACCTTGACTTGTGCTTCATCTCTTATATAGAAATGAAGTGTTTCAGATGTCCAAATATTGTGTACTAGCAGAATTGATTTTCAATTTGTGTTATTTTCTTGTTTGCATGGATTCCAACACTTTTTCACGCTGATTTGACATATTATATTGCTAAAATTGTTAAGTGATTTTAGTGCACACCTTGAAGGTAAAGGAACAAATATAGTGCTATGAAATCTTATGTAATAAATTCATTTTCACATCTTTTATATGATTGAAAAGTGTTTCCTAAGGGTTGTACTTTGTGGGTGTTGAAGTACACTTAAATGGTATTTATTCTCTTGAGCGGCTAGGTGCTTTGCTTTGAATTAAAGTCTAGTTTTTATTGTTGTAATTGAATATTTCATATCAGTCCTCAGGCTGAATGTTCACAGGGAATAGGTATAGGAAATGTTATGTTTGAGGTGAAATTTCTGAATTTGCATAAAACTCAGATTCACGGAATTTTTACACAACTAATGTAGGGTTATAAGATGCCACGATGATAAGATAATGGTAGAAACCTAGTATAAAAAAATACTTATTGCATAATTGATAGGAAAGGCTGTTGAAAAAAAACTAGGAACAAATCCATTTAATAATTCAGAAGTATATTATGAACTAAAACTTTGTTTATATTATAAAATGTCACTATCCCTAATGTTTCCTTTAATTGTTTTGTTAGTGCTAAGTTTTGATAATGTCATGGTATGAGGTAGTTGTGATCTGGATTCTTTTTTTGTATTCATTAAAATAAATTGTCTATGAAGGCCTCTTAAACTGGATGTGAAATTCTCTTGCTTAGTGGGTTTAAATCTTTTTCTAATTAAAGGTATTATGAACGTACCCAGTGGATGTTTCAGTTGAGATAGCATTCCTTGTGCTCAGTATTTTTGTCACTAGTTCTCCTCCAACTTTCCTATGAGTTGAGCTTCCTTATTTAGGAAAATAAGTGATATTATCTCAATTTCAAGAGATGTTTGTGGGGTTTGTATTCCCATATCGAAGGATTCCTTCTCTTTCATTGCCATCCTTGAAGTCAGATTTACTAGGGAATTTTGATGCAGAGGATGATCCAATAACAGTGGATTCCTTGAAAACATGTTTAAGTCCTATTGTACCATTTCCTATAGTTGAGCCACTCTCTTTCCACCTACCAAATTTTCCACTGCTAGCTGTCATATTTCTTGAGACTGCAGTATTCAGTAATTTACTAAAATTAGCTTTTCACTTGAGTTAAATTCCAAGTGCTTGTAATCCACTTGCATATGTATGTTCATCATCACCATAGTGAACCAAAGTAGCAATAACTAAATATGCTCCACCACTTGTAGCAAAAGAAAATTGTGAACAAACACTATAGCTGCAAATAGAACTCAACAAATATCATGATAGTTGTATTAGCTTACTCCTTTGTTGTATACTAACACTAGGGCTCAAGTATTTCTGTAGAGCACCAATGGTAACCTACATACCACACTGGGAAAGCCCAAAAACATCTTATATCTCATGGACTGTGGCTATATAGTTAGTTGCACAGTAAATAGAATGAAGGAAAAAGATCATCACATCCATTATGTTTTGTTCAGTCCAATGGCTGAGGAGATCAACTAGTTTTTTCACACCCACATCACCATCACCCCATAAGGTCTTCTTGATTTCTTGATGATTTTCCACTCTTCATATGCCTATACACATAGTCCCCCATGCAGTATAGATATTGATAAGAGCTTGAAGAGCCCAAATAACAATGTCAACATCTTCAATCTTAAATAATGTACTTAGAACGGATATTACAGCATTCTTAAGCAATAAAAGTGTTAAAATTATTGTGCCATTTAGATCTTCAAGCAATGAGTCAAATATTATTGATGTAGTAGAAGGAGAATGAATATACACACTGAACAAATCAAACCACACAGGAAACAGATGAGTATAGCTCAGATAATTACAGTATCATTGTCATTAATTAAATCTGGTGTTACAATAGTTTACATAGGAAAATAATTTGAATCAATTAGGTATGGATTTGAGTCTCCGCACTGGATGTGACTATATCTGACCAACTAGCTAACTAAAGGTGTATCAATCAATATTGGAGTCCAAATGGTTAAATCCAAATATCTAGTCAAGTCAAAAAATCAGTAATAAACAGTTAACTCAGTCTAACTGAGGTGGTAGGTGAGAAAAGGTGCCACATCCACATGCATCCATGCATAGACTAGCGCTAACTGAACTGGTTGTGATCTAACTGATTGTAACTGGAAATTAACTAATCTTAACTAGTTCCAACTCCAACTAACTAAAGGAGGTTGGTGTTGGGACTCCTAGCGGCTCCTAAAATGTAGGGATTGGTCTAGGAGGCGCCTAAACTGATGCATGTAAGTAAAGTCAGTGGAAGTTAGCCTCTATCGGTGTTCCCCACTCTCTAGTAACTAGTACATGTGGCCCCATTAGGCCAAGTGGACCCAATGGTACTAGTGGACCCAAATAATTAAATAAAACTCCTAAGTTAGGCAAAAATAATCTAATAGACAGTTTGGTGAAGGGAGGACTATAAATCCTAACACCCCCTTGAATCCTAACTTGGAAAACTGTGAGCCCTGGAAACAAGCCCATAAGTCAGCCATATACAATATAAAATATAAAATTCTTCTTAATACAACCAAGGAAATAGGGGAAAACCTCATGGGAACGCCCCCCCCCCCCTCAAGNGAAATACAAGTTAAAAACTTGCAAAATTTTGCTGCAATTTGCATCAGTATGCAGCAGTAATGCAATATTCCGGTTCTTTTGTGCAACAACATCCTGAATATGTTCATGTGAACCTATGAATCCAAACAAAGTGATTATGCATGGAGGAATATTCCTCTTTGGAAGAAGAATAATGTGCTCAACTGAATCAAGAATATAGATAGCTGCAGGATGAAAACTGGACCCATGTAGAGCAGCTGAAATCAGTTGATGAGAGAGAAAAGGTGCTTGAAATTCGAACCATGTGAGGAAAAACCAAGCAATTGATATATTGCATCCTTGAATGTAAAACCATGTGAGGAAAAATCAACGCCAAGTGTTAGGAGAAAGTGTCCAGGCGGATGCAGAATGTCTCCAACTTTACTAGTTATGTGAGGAGATGAGCATGTGATCAAAAAGGTAGGTAGAGAACCCCTGGGATTGTTGAGAGCGAATGCTTGAGCATCATAATATGATATATCTTCAGAAATAACCAATATTTCACAAAATGTAATATCAGCAATCTCATAAGAGAAAACTAACATTGAATCCTCAACAGCAAAATTGAAGGAGACTTGCGGTGCTTGATTTGTCACACCAAAATTGATGAAACTAGTTACAAGCAATACTGAAAGCTATTGAATCTTAAAACCTGAACCAAATATTATCAGATCAGAAAATAAATTAGATCCAAATAGGTTCATATCAGATCCAAAACTGTGCTCCACCAAGATGGTAGATGCATAATTTTCTCCTTCTTCAAAATTCTGATTTTTGGTGCATGCAATCCTGTAGGAATTTACTAGAAGCTCAAGATTAATGAGAGTGAATGGATCACTCCTAAAATCTAATATTATTTCCATAATATCCATGGTATTACTTATATGCACATCAGCAACATCATTAGAGATAGAGAAATCAAATTCCTCTTCCTTTTTTGAAACAATCACCGGTAAACTATGCACATAATTTAAAATAGAGAATTTTTGCAAAGAATGGGAAGAAATTTTTTCTTCAAAGCCAGAGATTCAAATGTCTTATTTTGGATCATCCATGTGAGGAGATGAAATATCAGAGATCTCATACACTTCTAGAGCAACAGGAGAAGGTGTCACTCCAAGGAGACTTTCTTCAATTTGAATTGACTGTGAGGAAAATTCAGCTTCTTCTTCATCTTCAACCATTTGCTTTTCTATAGGAGAGGGAATGAACTCATCATGCTGGATTTTATGTGAACCTCTCTCAACAATTTGGATTTTAGAGTCATATTCCATATGACTTCTAGGTCTTCCCGATAGAGGGAAAGTGATGAAGGATTTCTTGGAGGCAACCATGTGGTTGGATGCTCCATAATCTGTCAAATAAGCCTTCGATGGAGTGAGGCTTGCACGCAAGAATCTCTCATCTTCTTCATTCTTCTCTTCATCATCAGACATCTCTAAACCTTGTGGAATGAAAATATTGTTTTATACACATAGATCTTTCAACTAGTCGAGAGTGTTCTTCATGCATGATTATTATGGATGAAAACCCCTCATACAATAGGGACACTTTTCCTTTTTGAACTTCTTCTTTTTCTTAGAGTCGGAGGCTCCTTCAGAAGTCTTATGATTCTCTTTAGGCTCCTTCCCCTTAGGTCTCCCTTTATCTTTCACTTTAGTAGAGTCTGTCACTAGGGGAGCTTCATCTTTAGAAGTCTGGATGACTCCCATCCAGATCAACTTCTCTTGCTCCTGTATTAAGGACTCGGCAAAGGAATCAAGTGAGGGAATTTTCCAACCGAGAAAGGAATCCCTTTTGGAATCAAAGATTGCAACAAATACAGAATACTCAGAACCAAGTTTGTTGAGAATGGAGAGCACATTTTTCTCATCCTTTCTTTCTATTCTGCACTGTCTGCATTGGAGTGCAAGAGACTTGAATTTAGTAAATAATTGTTGTACCATCTCAAAACTGCTTGGATGTAAGGCTACCAGCTCAATCTCCAGGAGGTGTCCCCGAAGCTCATATTGTTTTCCAAACAAGTATTTAAGCTTCTCCCAGGATTCTCTGGGAGTCCTCAAACCTTCAAGGTGTAAGAGGAGATATTTGGATATATGAGTCCATAGATAACCGAAAGCTTCATCTAAGCAGTTTAGAAACTTGGTCTTCTCAACTAGATGATGGGGCTCAACCTCCCTTCCAAGTATTATCTTATAGTAGCCAATCTTGTGCAAGGCCAGCTGTATATCTACCCTCCAATCAAGATAATTGAAGGGTGTAAGGATCTGTGGAGTAGAAGGTAGCGAATCCACAATTCTCTGGCTGAAAGAACACAAATCTTCACACAAGCTACATAGCACCTATAGATTTTCATTGCAAAAACACTAAAACATTCAAATTGTTAGAATCATGCTTTCCCTCTCGACATGAACATGTTTTCAGGGTCCGTTACACCCGCACCCCTACTCTGAATAAATCCAAAGGAAGCAAGGTACCTTTTGTGGGACTTATGTGGAAACCCAACTGCTTCTGATGTTCAATGGAGAGAGATAAACATGAATCCTGCTTGATATAGCTCTGATACCATGTTAAAATTGTTGTGCCATTTAGATCTTCAAGCAATGAGTGAAATATTATTGATGCAGCAAAAGGAGAATGAAGATACGCACTGAACAAATCAAACCACATAGGAAACAGATGAGTATAGCTCAGATAATTACTGTATCATTGTCATTAATCAAATATGGTGTTACAATAGTTTGCATAGGAAAATAATTTGAATCAATTAGGGATGGATTTGAGTCTCCCCACTGGATGTGACTGTATCTGACCAACTAGCTAACTAAATATGTATCAATCAATATCAGAGTCCAAATGGTTAACTCCAGATATCTAGTCAAGTCAAACAATTAGTAATAAAAAGTTAACTCAGTCTAACTGATGTGGTAGGTGAGAAAAGGCGCCACATCCACATGCATCCATGCATTGACTAGCACTAATTGAAGTGATTGTGATCTAACTAATTGTAACTGGAAATTAACTAAGCTTAACTAGTTCCAACTCCAACTAACTGAAGGAGGTTGTTGTTGGGACTCCCAGTGGCTCCTAAAATGTAGGGATTGGTCTAGGAGGCGCCTAAACTAATGCATGCAAGTGCAGTCAATGGTAGTTAGCCTCTATTGGTGTTCCCCACAGTCTAGTAACTAGTACATGTGGCCCCATTAGGCCAAGTGGACCCAATGGTACTAGTGGACCCAAATAGTTAAATAAAAGTCCTAAGTTAGGCTAAAATAATCTAATATACAGTTTGTTCAAGGGAGGATTATAAATCCTAACAAAAAGAAGCCTTCTACAGTGTTTTTCTGATGACAAAGCATCCCACCATGGCTTACCATGTACTTCTTCATGTGTGTATGAATCACCTTTTGATATAAAGCAACTTCTTAAATCCAAATTCTTATTCAACATTTTGAAATTGTTATCACTTTCTTTCTGTGTCTGCCCAATATCATCTTTTAATACAGATCTATCAGCTAGCCCATATCCAACAAAACTTTCTAGATGCTTTGCAAGGTCACAAAATACATCTCCAAGAACACCAAGAGATGCAAACCAACTGTATGTGATTAAGACAACTGACTTACTTGAGCCACCTCCACACTGAAATTTCACATTAGTGAACTTGTTTCCAAACAACCTAGGTGAAGCCTTAGAATGTTGATCAGAAATAGTACTGCATGCATCATCATTAGCTTGTGTATCATTAATATCTACTGCAATAGCTTCAAATATAAGAGATATGACTGATGTAGCTTGTGACAAAACGATATCAACAAAAGCATGGATATGTTGTTGTTTGGGATGCATGGTCTCTTCGATCTTTGAGACTAAGTCTTTCTCTTGACAAGAAAAGGAGGACATATGAATGTAGTGTGAATTCTTTGAGCATTTTTTATAAAATGTTAAGTTCAATTCAATGGATTACCTCTTGGTTTGATGCCATTGGTTGATGTTTATATTGTTGTAATGGGTGGTTTGTATCCAGTTGGTTGGTCATGGTCTCTAGTGGTGCTTTTGATGGCTTTGTCAAGGGTTTTAGTGGTATAATATTTTACAAGGGTTTGATTGGTGAACAGTCTTCCCACAATTTATTTTTAATAATGAAAATAGCTCAATCAAGGGATTAGACAACCCTCTATAGGGATATCTATTATATACACTGACACTATTATATTTTCACTCTTAATATACCTAATGATATTTAAGGCTAGGATTGGAGATTATGCTAGAGAAAGGTGGTCAAAATAAGGTTAAGAGTTTCAATATTTAGGAAATAGGATGAAAAATGGTGTCAATTTGAGAGCTTTTCAACCAACACCTCTCAAGGTACACATATATAGGGAGTACATAGAACCATAGTTATTCATCCCTAGCATTATGTCCCTTCTACTTATTTTAGAATATTATCTTATTTTAATTCAATTTTGTTGATGAATCACGATAACGATGTTCATTTTGGGGTTGTAAAATATGGGTACTTTTATGCGGCAATGCTTCCTCTTCCACGATTACACATTCACACCTTATACATGAATGCATGAAATCCCAAGTCCAATTTCAGAGGGGGTTATTCTCATATTGAGCCATTTTAATGCTTAGCCATTCTAATATAAAAATGGCTTTGTCTAGTATCTCAACATAAGTTGTTGAATATCACTAATTACATACTTTTTTGCAATCTATTGTAATTAAAACTAAAATTTGAAGTTTGTTAAAGAGATACAAGTAAAGATGGCATTTTCTAAGTAGATAATACACATGTTGGCATGCTTAAGATTCATATTGCATTTTTGGGAAAGAAAGAGAACCGTTACACACTTTGATTTGAAATAAAATATTCTTATCAACCAATCAATAGGAAATAAACATTGTTTTATTGTCGATTGTTAAGGATTATACTTTTCTTATCTCTCAAGGCACTTTCCTTAGAAGCATCATTTAACTATATTGGGAACCACTGGCCTTTGTTAATAACTAATAATAGGGTTTCAAATTCCCTAGTTAGAGAAAAATAGTGAACTAAGGAGTTAAATTACCAATCACCTATCCATTATAGTATCGGTCCTAAAATAAAACTACTAGAATCAACTGATCATTACCAAATTGCATGAGTGATTTTGACAAGTTTCTTGATATTATAATCCACACTCGAATATCCATATAATGAGGCCTCTAGGGAGGTAGAACTCTCCAATATTGGTGCCACTATATATAATTTCTTACTAATCCATATCTTGAGTCCACATCTAGGAAGCTTCGAACATTATTATTTTTTTAAAAGACATTTCGGTCACTATAGCAACGCCAGGCCATAGTAAGTTCCAACGAACTTGCTATACTAGCGACGAAAATGTTCGTCGCTAGTATAACAAGTTCGTTGGAACTTGCTATGGCTTGGCGTCGTTATAGGGACGACTCTTGGTCGCTACACCAACACATGTTAGTCGCAACGTCTTTTTTTAAAATTTTTTAAATATTGAATACTGTCGCTCTAGTGACGAATGCTTCGTCGCTACAACAACAAAGTTTTGTCGCAACACTTGTTTATTTTTTTACCATATTGCATAGTTTCGTCGCTATAGCGACGTCATTTCATTGCCACTTTTTTGGTATTTTCGTTGCCACTTTTTGGTATTCTCGTCGCTATAGCGACGAACTAAGGTGGTTCGTCGCTGAATTTTCATCGCAATAACGACGACAATTCATCGCAATAGAAACAATTAATTCACCGCAATAGCGACGAACATTCGTCACAGTAGAAGCCATGTATTCGTCGCAATAGCGACATAATCTATTGATCGCAAGAGCGACGTAGTGTGAAAACCGTTGCTATAGCGACAAAAAATTTCCCATGAAAAGAAGGGGTCATGTTCCTCCCTATAGAAATGCACAAGTGTTGCAACTGCAACATTTTCCATGGGAAAAATGTCCACATGTACTAGTGAACATACATTCCAGAGTATGCTCCATCGTCCACCACACATGTTTCTTCAAATTCCTTTCTTATGGCACATCCTCCACATAACCTGCATGGTCCTTTGGGACAGGGTGATTCCTCTAACCATGTTGTTCCCTCGTCAACCGGTGTAGTTGTTTCAGGAGGTCATGTGCCTCCTTATGTATCTAGGGGTCAAGTTGCTTATAAATCCTATAATTATGGTTATGTAGCACCTCATTAGGTATTCCAAATTATAATATTCACGTGCATACTTTTATGGGTCATGCAGGAGGGTCTTATCATCTAACTCCCCAAGGCCATAGTCTCTACTATAATCAGCCTAATTTGAACCAAATTTTTCAAGGAGCGTGGAACCAAATAGCCAAACCTAGGATCCCTTTCTTGGCTATGTTGAATTTTTCTGCCCTTTCGAATTTGACCAATGATCGGGTATCACACGATCTGATGTGGTCACTTGTCCCCGCCAAGCTTCATTTGGACATTATGGAGTTTGAAGGTAAGAGTGGTGAGGACCCTAGAGAGCATGTGACTACTTTCCACATATGGTGCTCTTTGAACTCATTTAACCATGACTCTATTCGCCTACAACTATTTCAACACACCCTTACGGGTACTGCAATGAAATGGTATATAGAGTTGTCGAGGGGCACATATCAGACATTTAATGACCTAGCCATGACCTTTCTTAACCACTTTCAACTACCAGTATGTTACAATGCAGGTACCAAACTCTTGTCGACATTTCAAAAGGATAAATCCATATACATCTTAGATCATATTCAAGAGTGGCACAGACGAAAGAGGTTGATTAAGGACAACATTCCACCTGAGTTTTTGTCGGAGTGGTTCCTCAAATATTTATTTCCTTATATGCGAAGGATGTTTCCACGTCCGAAGTTATGAATGAGCAGCAGGTTATCTTCTGAGCTTAGTAGTTAGACTTGATTTATTCTTAGTTTTGGATCTTTTATGAGATTATCCTAATGCACCATGATCAAACTTTGAACCTAAGTTTAAACCTCAGCCACATGTGATGGTATTGTTGGCTTCGCGAGTACCAAGGTCATAGAATAGGTTACGAATCAAGTGTGAAATTTGTCTATTAATCATCCTGCAACCGGACAAGCTGCAGCTTCATCCAATCCCACCCAATCAATGGATGTGTTCTCCGTACATTCATCAGACCAGAATGGTAACCAACTGCCCAGAAGGAATAGAAAGAAGGGAAGAAACAACAGAAGGGGTGGGAATAGGAAAGAGAACCCGAATGATGACGAGAATGAAAAACTAATGAATGTAAATGTAAAATTTACCATAATATAACAATAAAAAATAATATTAAAAGAGCCTACCACTATAATAATAATAATAATAAAATTTAATGTAGAAGTCTACGCTCCCATTTGCTTTTTATCCCTCTTAGTGCTTAATAGAGTCGAGATAAAATAAATTTACACTGGTAAACATGAACAAATCTAGGGTAGAAGACAATAAATTTTAGAACAAGAGGGTGATGAGATATATATGTAGGTATATATACACATGTGTAAAGAGCGCCTTCTTATTCTTTAGTGATAAGGATGTTGAAACATACTCAAATGCCTCTTTGAACCATTGAGACCACGAGCTACCCAAATTCCATATCCAAATTTTTTTTACATTAATCTCTTCAATTTAACAACGGAATCAATACATATAGTGGCCCAAATTATCATATGCATTTTTTAATAATTTACAGGCAATTCAAGAATGAGCAAACACATGTTCCATACCAAGAATTTTCATACATTCAAACATTCTTAAGATAGTAGAGAATAAGTATTAGAACACATATTAAACCATGATATTCATACATAGTTAGAGACTTGTCTTTTAAGTAAATTGTTCTCCAATTGGTTGCAGGCAAAGGACGTTCCTCCCAACCATATGCACTATTGTTTCAAGACACTTAGTCAATGTGGACAAAGACAAAGCTCTCTAGTCTAAATGGTTTAGATCTATAACAAAACATAACATAAATGTAAACCTTTCCCTAGATTTATCAAATCACTTGAATGTGAAGAATATGTACCTCTTTTCATAAGGTTGTCCTCGTTAGCTTGAAGCTTTCATGATCCTGCTCATGAAGATATAGCCTGCAAAAGGTTCAAAGGAAACAAGAAACAAGTACAAACTACAACACAATATGATATATCTAAGCAAATGACCAAGAAGAAATTCTACAAATGAGTTTACACATCATTTATGGGAAATGAAGACATTAATGTATTAATATCAAACATGAGAGAATTACAACCATATAGAGCCTTGGTGTTGAAGATTCATTTCAACAAAGCCTTGCCTCAATATGGAAACTATCAAAGATTAGATCGATGGGCTAATTTCTCCAGTATTTGGTTGGTCTCCTTCTAGCTCCCTATCCCATGAGGGTGAGCTTACATTTATAGGCCAAAAGAGATGAGGAAGGGAGGATAGGATTAAGGGAGAAGGATGAGGTGGTATCCTACTAAGTTGGGAGGTGAGTGAGATCCATCTTAAATGGAAGGGATAAACCTCTAGGAGGGTCTCCTTTGAGAGACTTCTCGAAACCTCTCTTTTTTCCCTTCGTACAGGAACTAACACACCCTATACGTAAGCAAAGTGCGTCGATGATGCGCCCTATAGTGATGCAAAGTGTGTTAGTGGGGGTGATGCACCTTGTTAGAGAGAAAAGGGCGTCACCATCTCAAAACATGTTTTAGACCTCATAACTCATCTTCCAAAGAGTTTTGGCCAAGCATTTCAGGGATCAAGGTAAGGAAAAGGTGTACATGGTTCATGATCATGGAGAGGATGAAAATTCTGTGTAACAAATCGCCCCCTAAAATATGAAGCTAGAGTAACAGGATAGGTGAAATACTTTAATGGATAAAGGATAAAGGATTGAGCCAAGGAACCATCGATTTTTAACCTATCAATAAAAAACAAGGATTTTCTTGCAGTACAATAATTTATCATCCCAATTACTCACAACATGGTTGTCAACCAATAAATTGCAGATCCATGAAGGTACTGAATAAGGATACGACCACTGACATCCAATGTCGATTCGTACCTAAAATAAATGTGGACAAATCATCACTACAAAATTACAAAGTAGATCCATGATGAAATAATAACACAACCATGGCTAATACAAAGTGGATACGTGTGTCGATACATCAAAAAATCTCCATCGCAACTTGGGTAAAGTACATGATACCCAAGGTCTTCAACTCGAACTCACAATGATACAATTTTATCTATGTGAATAAAGGATCTGAAATCAAACATGGTAAAAACCACTTGATTACCGGTCAATGATGTGAATCATTAACAAGTGCGAGGGAAATCCCCAATAATGATAATGATCCCCAAAGTATCCTAATACATTCCGATGAATGCAAATAGATTAGTTGGAGTCGAACATCTAGAGAATCATTCGATTAGAGGTCAATGATGTAGCCATAGCTTTCTAATGAAGCTACCTCTCTCTCTAAAAGTCTCTTAACTACACACACAACAAGCACTATTGAATCTAAAAGCAACAAGCAAACCTGTGATAGGTGGGATGTACAAGCTGGATCCTCACAAGAGTGTCAAGTTGAATATACCACAAGGTCCAACAGTAATACGAAATAAGGAGGATTAGGAGCATACCCTTGCATGTATACCCAACTACCTGGACAATATGTGCGTTGTAGCTCCCTGAGTGGCGTTCCTAGTGTATTGCTTCAACAATATGGCCGATAGGTTACTCAGTTGGTCTCGGTATCTTGATGGTGTCTCCCGATATACACAAGGTACATGGGAGCTCAAATCTGTAGTAGTGTTGTCTAATGCACAACCATTCAAAAGATGCCTTCCTATATACTGTCGAGTACATGAAAGAAGCTTTCTGAATACCATAAAAGTATGTGAAAGGTCGTTCGATATACTGACTAGTACATGGAATAACCACACAGTCCTCAGGATGCAATGTAGGAAAATAACGACAACTCCTACGCTTTAAGATGCTGGAACACGTCTCTAACCTAACACACAATCTTGCTAATTTTTTATCCTAACTAGTGCTTGATTTTATCTTTTGCGGTTAAGTGGACAAGATGAGGTAAAGACTCGACTCATAAACCATGCAACAATGATGTCCAAGTCTTTCTGTTTTCTTTAAATACATGCCCTATTTAAGGAGAGAGTAAACAATTCTTTTTCCAAAATGCAGAAATTGAATAACATACACCCAAACTCGAAACTAGAATTATGTTTCCTATCTTTTCAAGAAAAATGAAAAAATAGATCTCTAAAGGTAGGAAGAAAAAGATCAAATTAATGTTTCCAATCAAAGATTAAAACAAAGATTCTTTACACTTTATGAAATTGGAATTAAAAAAAAAAACTTTTATATAAAACTAATATTTTACAAACTAAAATTTTGAAATAAACTAAAACAAGAATAATTTTATTTATTTATTTGTCAAGTATTTTT
Source organism: Pseudotsuga menziesii (assembly GCA_001517045.1). Taxonomy (NCBI): domain Eukaryota; kingdom Viridiplantae; phylum Streptophyta; class Pinopsida; order Pinales; family Pinaceae; genus Pseudotsuga; species Pseudotsuga menziesii. The sequence continues at coordinate 433,828 of LPNX011011230.1, forward strand.
CAATCTAATAAAGAATATCAAAACAAAACTTTCTATTTGAACTATTATGGAAACGATAGATTAATTTTCCTCTGCTATAGAGATCTAACGAAACTCAACACATGCACACAAAAATGAAATGCAAATTTTCAAATTTCGATAAATATTATCCACAAAAAAGAGCAAGAGGCTTCAAGCAAAGAAACGAATGTAAAATTCAAGGCAATAAACATAAACTCTTCTTTGAATGCAAAGAGCATATAAGTCAAAGAGACTGCAGAATATATGACACTTCAATTCGCTTAAAATGTAAGCTAAAAACACCCCCAACTATACTATAGAATTAATCCAAAAGTTGGTTCTACAATCATAGACAATTATAACATTTTAGTAACAAACCAAGCAACAAGGCACTAAAAGGTCTGGGTAGAAATCAAACTAAATTTCAGCAGGCCGACACAGGTTGTAGATATACACCAGAGCATCAGAAACAGGGTGGATCACTTTGAAAAAGAGCAAAGTGCAGCGGTGACAGACTATGTTAAAAGGAAAAAAGCATCAAGCTAATAGTGGTGCTCTGTATTTGAACGTAAAGTGTGGTGGGCGACCAAAAAGTTGAAAAAGAAAGATTTGCAAGCAAATTAACATACTTCAGGGTTTGAAAACTAAATCAAATTACAGAGTGAAATCTAAACAAACAGATCTACCAATTGGATGTGATCAACCAAGTGCAAATTAAACCAGATCTAATCATAAACAAGGCAAACAAGCATAGCAATAAGTTAAATAATTCGATCCCCAGTATGGTCTCCAATTTTGTTTCAAAACACTTTTTCAATGCGGACAAAGAAAAAACTCTCTATTCTAAGGGGTTTAGATCTAGAACAAAACATAACATAAATGTAAACTCTTTCCTAGATTTATCCAATCACTTGAATGTGAAGAATATGTACCTCTTTTCAGAAGGTTGTCCTCGTTAGCTTGAAGCTTTCACGATCCTGCTCATGAAGAGATAACCTACAAAGGATTCAAAGGAAACAAGAAACAAGAAACAAGTAGAAACTACAAGATACTATGATATATCTAAGTAGTTGACCAAGGAGAAATGCTACAAATGAGATTACACATCATTTATGGGAAATGAAGACATTAATGTATTAATATAAAATAGGAAAGAATTACAACCGTATAGAACCTTGGTGTTGAAGATTCATTCCAACATAGCCTTGCCTCAATATGCAAACCATCAAATATTAGATCTCTGGCCTAATTTGTCGAGAATTTGGTTGCTCTCCTTCTAGCTCCCTATCCCATGAGGGCGAGCTTACGTTTATAGTCCAAAAGAGATGAGGAAGGGAGGAGATGATTAAGGGAGAAGGATGAGGTGGGATCCTACTAAGTTGGGAGGCGAGTGAGACCCACCCTAAATGTAAGGGATAAACCTCCACTAGGGTCTCCTTCGAGAGACTTCTCAAAACTTCTCTCTTTTCCCCTTCATACAGGCACCGACACATCCTATACACAAGCAAAGTGCGTTGGAAACACACCCTATACACAAGCAAAGTGCGTTGGTGATGCACCTTGTTAGAGAACAAAGGGCGACACCCTCTCAAAACAAGTTTTTTTCAAAGGGAAAAGACCTCAAAACTCATCTTCCAAAGAGTTTTGGCCAAGCACTGCACAGATCAAGGCAAGGAAAAGGTGTACATGGTTCGTGATCACGGCGAGGACGAAAATTTTGTGTAACAACTATCAAGCCATATCTTACTTTGTCAGGACACTCCCAAGTTGGGGCTATCAATCCACAAGGGAAAAACTCTCCCAATGTCAATCTACTTAGCTCAATCAACCATGCAAGACATTAGTGTAGAAACCCCTTCCACATTTGTCCCAATCGTCAATTCTGTTTCCCCATCAACCTGCACAACGTTAGGAACAAGATCCCTTCTATGAGCTAATAGTCCCTCAAGAAGCCTCTAGTTTCCTTCTAACGCTCCAGCATAGGCTGGACATGAAGTCTCCAAGTTGGGATTCTAGGGCACCAACTGTCATTTAGGTTCCTCTCACACACCAATCTTTCTGGGTTAATGGTGTCCATAATTCATAATCAACAATGGTTTCTCAATTCTCTATCATAGGTACCAAGCAATGTCAATCCAAAGTGATGGAAAGGGTGATTTGAATGCAATTCAAATGGTAGAAAATCCATAAGGAATGACCCCCCTTGAGACTCAAATTCCTACTTTTATAAGTGTGGCTTAAATTGCCATGCAACTTCTTCCACATGTGACCATTTTCCCCTATTAATCCCTTACTTAGGATAGTTAAACAATGTTTTAATTACATCATGGCTCTTAGTCAAGGTTTAAGAACTTCGTTTAAATGGCTAAGGCTAGGGAAATAAGATTAAGTTTACTATTACTTCCCCTCTTGTGGATTCATATCCCTCCATCTCTTCTTCATCCTTCTTCTTTGTAACCATTAGAGATTTTATATTAATATTAAAAATATACATATTTGCAATGTCTTGGTCATCGTGAACCATTTGTTTTTAGCTTCTAGCTTTTACATCAATAATATATAAATTTACATTATGGAGTCAAACTGAGGTGTTACATATGTGAAGAAATTGTGAGGCACAAATGGTTTTATCATTTTGGATTTGCATTGTAAATTGAAATATAGATGGATTAACATTTAGATATGCTAAAAAATCCATGAAAATATGTTATGCTAGAAGAAGCTAATCATTGTATTGAGAGAAGTCACGTCACGTGCACTTTACGACCCTATATAAATGAGATGTGCAACATTAAGCAATGCTAATAAATTTAGATGAAAGAAAAAGCAATATTTTCAATGTAAAGGTGAAGAACAAAAACAATCATATTAATAATAAAAAATATTAATTAAAAATACGAACCATTATAATAATAAACAACTACATTAACAAAAACCTTTTTTTGTAAGTAAGAGGAGAAGTCGTTATTAAAATGAAAAGTTAGAGAAATACATCAAACATAAAAAAAAATAGAGTTCAACTTGCTTGTAGGAGAGACTAGGATGAAAAAAAGCCTTGACAAATTCTTATGTCTATAGTAGTCTTAGAGCTACTAACAAAAAAAAGGGTGTGCTAAGGACCTATAGGTTTTTTCTTGCCTAGAATAGACTCAAGAGTCCCGACTTTAGTGATTACAAAAAAAACACTTATGGCAATAAAACAAAAAAACCTAGAAATGTTGTTGAATAGACTATCTACATGGCGGGTGGTTCATCATCTTTAATGACAAGTATAGTGTTGTGGGAGCTCCTAGCTAACGAGGCTTCCTGTGCCCACTTCATGTCTAGATGCTTCCCGATAATGAACATTTTACTGACCATAATCCTGTTGACATTCCATTGGCCACAAAGAACGGTGAGCTTCTACTTGAGGTTCATAATCTCCATACCCCTTTCCATCAACAACCATCCCAACAATGATTTGGTTACCCAGTTCAAGATTATAAAATGTTCATAAAGCATGATTATGTTCTTGGTATCTCCGAGATTTTGAATCCAGTCCTCCATAGGATTGTGGCCTGCGTCTATTTGAAAGACAACGTTATTGCGTCGAGAGGCGCTCTACAACCTAGTATAGGGGAGATCTTGTAACGTTATGTAACGCTCCTCTTGTAAATGTCGGGCATAATTTTTTTTAATTATCCTCCAAAATAAATGTAGGCCACAGAAACAACCTAATATGGGGGAGATGTTGTAATGTTCCTACCTAACAAAACAATAAAAAATAAAAAATTTAATTATCGGCAAAAAAAATGTCATTCAGAAAAACAACACAATATGGGGGAGATGTTGTAATGTTCCTACTTAACAAAATAAAATAAAAAAAATTGAATTATCCGCAAAAGAAATGTTGGTCATGCACATGGTTTTAAAACCTTGTGGAAGGCCTCCTAAACAACCCATGGTTTTATTGTACATGGTTTAGGAGGGCCTTGCAAATGGTTTTAAAACCATGTGCAAGGCCTCCTAAACAACCCAGGGTTTTATTGCACATGGTCTAGGAGGTCGTTGCAAATGGTTTTAAGACCATGTGCAAGGCCTCCTAAACAACCCATGGTTTCAGGAGGGCCTTGCACATGGTTTTAAAACCATGTATGGGGGAGATGTTGTAATGTTATTTCCCAACAAAATACAAAATATTATATGTCGGCCATAAATAGTATTAAATATTAATAATAAAAATATTATATGTCGACTTTAAATAAAAAGATGTGTCTTTTGGTCTGAATCACACCAAAGCTGATAGTTGAGTGCAATACTTTAGAAGAGGCTTGCACCTCCAAAGATTTGATCCCTCTCGGTGCTTGATAGAGCCTAGGATTTGGATCTATGCTGGTTATGCATCATCTCATAAATTTCCTTATTCCTCTCTTCCTCATTCTGCTTGACATTGTTGGGGTTGGTGTGAGAAGGAGGAGTCTGAGGTACAAATTCAATCCCCAAGCGACGACCAATTTGGTTTAGATTAGAGTTCAAAATATTGGTGTTTGAGGTTAGTTCCATGAGCATCCTTAATTCCTCTTTTAGACTGCTTGTTTCCTTTTGTTGGTATGTCAGAATGCAACCTAGAAGAACTTTTTCCATTTAAAATGTTACTAGGGAGAATTCATAGAGCGCCTTCTTGGAGCAAGAATCCCTTGGGTCTGGGAGGGAGTTCGTCAAGGCTTGAATTTCATCCACTTCTTGGAAAATTGTCTTTTATTGCCAATTTTTTTGCTCCATCCTTTCAATTTCTATCTTGCAAGTGCGGGAGATGGAGTGCTTATAGTGCTTTGCTGCAACGACTGCATGAAATTGTTCTCTAATGCTCTTCTGAAGATAAGGTCCGAGACGTTTCCCCCCATGCTGCGTGCCATAATCCAGACTTTGATGTTGATTTCATGCTGCTTGTCGTTCCTTATTTCTCTATTCGTTGCTATGAGTTTGAAGGTAAATTTTAGTCCCCCTTTGATTTTGATGCTCAATTCTACTACTATGATTAGCTTGTCCATTTTCATTTGGGTGAGATCGTGCTTCTTCATGCTGGAGTACTGCTTCTGATCCAGATTTGTACTTTCCAAGGTGGTTTGGTATGCCTATCTAGAGCATTGCAAATCACAGTGATAGATCGTTGATCAGGGTTGATGTGATCCATGTGCTCCTCATGGATTATCTCCACCATGTGTCCACTGGGAGCTAGGTGGTTCCTCATTGCTTCATGAGCAGAGCCCCTTCTTGAATACTACGAGGAATGAGCAAGGGTTTCCTGGGTAGGCACCATCTCTTCCCTGATTAGCTTACATGAGTGTTGATTGGGCCTCGTTCTTATGCTGTTTTGTAGATGAGCTGAGACTTCCTTCATGGGCCCCATGCTTTCGGTGCTCAACCTACTGGGCGGTAACAAAAAATCATATTTACAGCGCAACCAATCAATCATTATGTCAATAGGAGACACCATTTTTATGTGGCTACCTTCATTGGTATAAGAATTATGGTACAATAAAATTCATATGTTGTTACCAACCACATCTCTCAACCAAAACCAAAACCAACATAAATCCATCTTAAACCCGAATGTACAAAGCATCGAGAGAAATCCAATTTCTTCAGGTGTAAATTTTTTTATCTTAAATTTTTACAGGTTACAGTTCACTTTTCATTTGGTTTTAATATTGAGTTTTTAGTATTTGATTTGATTATTATTTGATAAATTAGGTTGACATGTTTTTCTCTATATTCTTTTTTTCTTTTTTAACCGACATGTTAGTGTAGTATTACATTAGGTCTGTGACATCTTCCCCCTACTAAGCTATTACTACTCTCGATGCAATCAATTCCAATGGATGCATCATACTACTCTTTGAAAATAATAAATAATTAGTTGAAAATAGTAAATAATTGTTGTGATTATTGTTAAAATGAGTAGAAATACTATTTTTACATCCCCACATGCCAACTTGTTAAGGCTACATCGACGTGTACAATGAATGATCCACGTCACCCGCCTTCACGAATAATATCCGGCACCGGCATAATAGACATACATTTTGATTCAGATACAGCCGAACTTTTGTAAATGGATAATGCAAGCTAATAATATTAATAACCCCAAATACTACTGAGATTGCCACTCAAGGAGAGAAGAACAGGCAACCATAATCACAATGGAAGCAGGGAGGGCGATATATTCGAGTATCAATCTGTGCCCAGCAGAATTTTCACTTTGCAATAATTCGAAGGTCTGGCGAAATGCTAAGCTTCCATATAAATGCTTAAAGGTTTTTAAAGTTGAAAGGATCTCCAGCTCTATAACATGCAGAGAAAAGAAGGCATCCTGGTGCACTTGCAGAGCAGGAAGAGAAGCGATTATTTCAGAGAGCCAAAAAGATGAATACAACGACGACGCGGGGAGTAGGCATAGTAGGTTGGAGTGTGAAAAGGAGGATGATACATTGTCATCGATATTGCAGGTGGAAACCCTAGAAGAGGAAGCCAAGTCGTTGGCCAGACGATATGCTCTTTCTATCTCTCACCAATTGCAGCAAGGTCTGAATCCTCACTCGTTAATTTTTAATTGAATTTTAATCACAACTTTTAAGAAGATGCATACTATAGTAGTACATTAATTTTGTTAAGAAGGGGCTGGGCGCCTTTCCCTCGCCCTACATTTTTTTGTCCAAAGCTGGAAAAAACCTATGGTACTTGGGGCTACCAGCATAGTCTATGTTGATACAATCTCAAAATCCTGTCTTGTAACAACATCATTGTATAGTCTATGTTGATACAATCTTAAAATCCTGACTTGCAGCAACATCATTGTAGACAAAACCTTGTTACCTCATAAAATCGGTTGGCGGTCTGTAAAGTGGCAGACTTCCACTCCTACCCCATGCCTTTGATTTTTGGGCCATTAATCTGTTTCTTATGTCCTCCTTTATGTCTGAGGAAGACAATAGCCAATCAGAAGCAGTTTTAGGTTATACTTAGGACCAAAAGACATTTTCATCATTAGATAGTATCTGCAAGAAGGTCAGTATCCTGAATGCCATTGCTGAGGCTAGAGCAGTGGGGTCACGTGTCTTCAAGTAGCAGCTAGCCTTAATCCTTAGTATCATAATGAGACCAGATACTACCTTCAGCAGCAGTTTAACCTCTTGCCCATGTGGATCCTTTCCCTTACATGTGACTGAAAGTTTAATGGCAAATCTTGCAGTTTTGTTAATCTTGTTTTAGTAATCAAATTTCGTCGTACCTCAATCTGACAGCTGCTTTCACCCCAACTTTTACATTTGGATTCTCAAAGCTTTGGTCCATGCCATTGGCTTGTGTGCTATAGACAAGGCAATAACAAATGTTAGTAACAGTACTTTAAAAAATGAGCAGCCAATGACACTTGCAATATTATTATTAAATGTTTAATTTTGAGCTGGCAAAACTTACCATATTTATTAGACACCCGCATTCTCAGTGTTTGGTTCGATATTTAGAATTTGGAGCTTTGAAGATCAAATTTTCGGCATTGTGCACTGTGTTCATGAGTCAGATCAGCAGCTCCTTAAATAAACATGATGTGTATGCTCCTGCAAAGCTGAAGTTTATCAAGACTAAAGAAAATAACAAATCCCGTCTCATATGGTGGACTTAGTGACATTTGAAGGTTTATCAACTAATAAAGAATTTTGACTCTTAAGATCCTACAAGTTTTGAAATGTCTACCTTACTTGCAAACCCCAAGAAGGGATGAAAAAACGAGGGGTTGAATCTTTTCCATAACGATGAAGCTTACACTTGTGAAACAATACTCCACCCACGGGATAAATTTGTGATGAGAACCAACTTGTATCATAATCATTCAAAAGGTAGCACCAGTTAACTCAATCCTAGAACTTCGAGAGATCAAGCTCGATGATAAAGTCGTGATGTTTTTTTCTGCATCATAGAATGCAAAGATCCCTGAGTCGATCCAATTGCATAATGGATCTACCTTCCGTTTAGGAATCCAAATTGTTCCTTAGAAATCATGCTAGATAAAATGGGCTTTAGTATCCAAGCAACAGTCTTTGCAACTGTCTTGTAAAGGTAGTTATTTTAGTTTTACTAGTGTTATTCGGTAAAGGTAGTTATTTTAGTTTTACTTGTGTTTCTCGGCAATTGTTCTCCCCCAACATGGCGTGCTTTAGCAGATATGTACCCACTTCGGAATACATGCAGTGTGGAAAAGCTCCATCACGCTAGACTTTCCATCAAATAATATGAACAAGTGTGCCAGAACCAAGTAAAGTCTCCTCAAAATTGCATGTGTGGCTTCTCCAAAGTGGACGTTCCATCAAAGTATATGAAAAGGTGTGCAAAGGAGCCCCTCCATATGTGGACACACTCCATTCTCTAGGGTATGGACCAAGTAAAACATCCAAAATGTGGAGTGCTTCACTTTATCAAGGAGCAAGTAGCCAAAATTAGAAAATCCTCAAGGGTGTCCTTTCGAAAGCATAATTAACTCACTCTTTAGGGTGTTAAGGTCTGTTGCCGCCTAATTCGCACCTCGGGTCACGTGGCAAAACTCTTCAAGACACTGGGTGCGACCTTGCGGGTAAGCAAGAGTCAAGTGCTGTCACTTGATCTTGATTCCTCCGTCTAGGATCTCTCCTACCGAAGCCAAGGGGGGTGGTCCCCGGTAACATAAACTATGGTGTTTAATCTATATAATAAAACAATAAGTCTAGGAGATGAGTCAATAAATACCGAAATTGAGATGATCTGCAAATGGTTCAAATAACTAGCATTTAAAATATCATTCAAAACAACACATTGATTAACTTAAGCATCAAACATAAAATAAATTGCCAAATAGACTAGTGCTAATGGAGTGCTTGTAAGGGGGTTGCTAGTGTAGTCTCGAGAAGTATTGCAGTTGTCTTGGTTGGTCAGTTTTAAAATTATTAAATGAGTCGTTAGGGAGTGGGTAAATTCTTGGTAAATTTTATTAAGAATGTGGTAATGATCTTATTATCATGAGGGAAATGGGATTCTAGATATACCCAGGGGGTACGAGGAATGTGTTCGAATTTACCGAGTGGCTCTCACAGTGACGTGTGGGCTAGATGGAGTCGTGGGGTTGTGTTCAACACTACACCAAACAAGGGTGTAGTCTAACGGTGCCCCACGGTCACTTTCTAATGGTTCCCGCTTCACTTGCAGAATTTCCCCACAACCTAGTGAAATCAAATGAAGTGTCGGATTTTCAATTGTAGGGATTAATTGAAGTATTCCACTAATTACTAGTCACTTCAATCCCTTTCTGATTGTCCCACCGATCCAGGCAAAGGCCTGCAGTGGTCACAAGAGCATACGGGGAATGAAGTCTTGTAAATTTTAAGTTTTTTAAGAACTAAATGTGAGTTTTTTAAATCACAGTGCCGATACTCTCGTTACCGAAAACACATCCGGATCGGTTAATTTTACTTAAGAAACTTGAAAGAAATTGAAAAAATTAAAAAAAATGAAAAGAGAGAAAAAAGTGAAAACAATGCGAATCACCCAAGGGGGGGCCCTTGGCTGCACACTTGCTTCTATTTTTTACAATGATTTAGAAATAGGAATTACTTGTGCTCCTTTGTAGAATAAGAAACACAAGTTTTACAATATAGGGCCTTAGAAAAATGGCCAAAGAGAGAAATGTGAAAAGAGGGACCTCCGGATTGCTTGTTTCTTCGAAGTTTGGCCAAAGTGCCTCTCTCTTTTATCTGCTTCTGCTGCAAAACAACAAGCAATGTTCAGTCAAATATGTCAAATAATCAAATCAAACAATAAATTTTTGACATATACTTCAAGTACTTTAAAGATAGAAAATTTAAACAATAAACTAGTACTTGATGATAGCTGGATCCTATAAAATGTTACTCTTATAATCAGATCTTGTAATGTCCTCTTCTACTTAGGCATTGAGGATCGACCCGCTCACCTATGTGATTCCTGTAGGTTCGAGCGGGTACTGACAGTCAAGGAATCAGCCAAAGACTGAAGCCATATACAGAAGATCTAGGGCATCAATATTATATCACCATTGGGTCGAAGAGGGCCACCTTCATGCATGACATCTGAGCATTATTTAATGATGCATGCACCCGATTAAGTCTCCATGCGCATGCATGCAAGTCAACTACAAATTAGAAGTTAAAGTGACCTAATTAGGTAAAAAGTTAGGGTTTTCGCAGTTGAAAGTTATATAAGAAAGATAAAGTGAATGGAGAAGACACTTATGATTATTATTGATTTGGAGCTTCTTGAGTAGCAGCACAGCGTGCGTCCACAACAATTGGGGTTAAAGACGCCGTCTTCAGCTAACGGGGTTTTGGTAGTGAAATATCTGCCCTAGTCTCATTCAGGGTAAACCATCCAGGTTCACCATCCGCTCTTCAACTTATTCATCTAGTTGTAGTTATCCAGTATCCATCATAGATTGTTTGCAGGGACACTTGTGCAGCCGTAGGGGGGTTTTTAGCTGGAAAACCCCAAATCATTTGCTGGGTCCTTAGATCTTCGTTTATCTTCAGAATATTGGCACCATTCTCATCATCGGTATCATCCTCCAGTACCCAGTGATTATCAGCTTCCGGTTTGCTCATCCAGAGCAGTTCTCAGCAGTTTGGGAATCAGGGGGGCGTGAGCAGCTAAACCTCCAGTTCAATTCGCTAGCCTGCTTAGTGATCTCAGAACTTCTGCATGTGTCAGGCATCCTCTCCGGCACGGGAAGACTACAACTACTGCAAATTCTTAGCTGCAACAGACACTTCCTTCACTGAAAACGTCTCCTTTAGCTGATTGAGGGTTCAAGTTGCTGGGGTATCACTTGAGGCAGGGAGCACCAGTTCTTCACCAGATCAGCTCTTGATGCATGCATATTCTCTCTGGATCTTTTTCATCCGGATTATCAGTGGTAAGTGTTGATCTATCATCATAAAATTCTCTGCCCTAGTTAGCTATAAAATAGGGCTATTTGCCCGACACTTTGCATGCAAATTTATTTTCAGTATTATTGTAAATCGGGAGGCTTATGCAAGCCCTAGTGTAGAAAACAATTGAATATCCGCATCTGGGATAATACAGTGGTATCAGAGCTATTTTTCTTGCCAGCTGTGGGCATGCAAAAATATAAATGAATTTAGAAGGCCCATACAACATTACTCATCAGAGACAGAGGTGTAGAGATAGAGAAGAGGAGTTAGAGGACATAGATTTGGGGAACAAAGAGTAGCAGTTTGGAAAAGACAAAGAAACAATGGCCGATGATGATAAAACAACTTTCAATAGTCTCATATCAGCCATAAAAGAACTCACTACTGGGAAAAAAGAAATGATGAGTAACTTCAGGCAAATGACTGAGAAAAATGGGCCCACCCCACACAGTCCCTTATTTCCCAACAATGATAGGGTATCCACCAGCAGTAGTAGGGAGCACTTACATACCAACATGCAGAGCCATCCCCATATATACAAGCCTTTCCGACCCACCATGCCTCAACTCTTAGATAGTCCAGCTGCAGTGCCTCTAGCACAAGCAGAACCAGAAGAATCTATGAATGCCTATCTGAGAGAATATCGAGCTTTAGGAGAGGACTTCCATTCAACCATGACCTTCACTGACTTCTGCCACTTTAAAAGTAAGAACAAACCCAAAGCTTACAATAGGCCATTCACCCAGAACTATGAGTTACAATGCACTGTAGGGAAGCTGACTATCCCTACCTTTGAGGGCACCCTGGGTGGCCCAACCCGGAATTGGGTGCAGAAGTTGGATACATACTTCCAGCTCAAACCCATGATTGAGACAGGTGCCATTAAATTGGCTACTTTGCACTTGGACGGAGAAGCACATGAGTGGTGGTACCACGGGTTAGTGACACTGGGTCACAACACCATCACATCGTACCTAGATTTTACATAGAGGCTCATTGAGCGCTTTGATCGGAAGGATCCTGAGGTACACTTTAGAGAGCTGGCACAACTCAAGTCGACAGGTAGTGCAGATGCATTTATTTCAAAGTTTCAGAGGATAGCAATCATGGTGACAGATATATCAGACAACAGGTTGATTATGTTGTTCACTGAGGCTCTCACTGAACCCTTACGGGGATGGGTCAAGTCTTATAGCCCACCACCCTAGTAGATGCCATCAGACGGACTAGAGATTTATAGGATGCAGTACCCAAAATTAGGCTTACTCCCAAATCCAATTCCCCTATTGAAGATGAAGAGAGGAAACCCGTCTAGAAAGAATGGCCCAAGAAAGAATGGATAGACAATGATACCCGACAGGACCTTAGAAGAAAAAAGTTATGTTTCACTTGCTAGGAACCATGGGTACCAGGTCACAGATGTTCAGGGAAGGGAAAGGCTTACTACATAGAGGCCTATTCCGACAATGGGGAGGATGATGATTATCGGGATCAGGAGCAGAGAGAGACACTAGAGACAGTTAAGGAGTGGCCGCCCTCAAAAGGAACCATTGCTACCATGACAGGGCTTCCTAGGTTCCAGACTCTCCAGATTAGAGGTACCATACATGGCCACAGAGTGGGAGTGCTGATAGATGGTGGGGCATCCCACAACTTTATTGATGTTGCATGAGTTAAAAGGAGAGACATTTAGACTGAGAGTTTTGATGGGTTTTCAGTAGCTGCAGCAAGTCACACCATGGAGTGTAGTCAGAGGATTCTTCAAATAATAGTAACACTTGGGAATTATATAGTGATAGAGACATTCTATGTGGTGGATGTACCTGACATGAAGGTGGTATTAGGAGTTCAGTGGATGTATTCCCTAGGGAAGTATTCCACAAACTACCAGACCATGGAGATGGAGTTCATAGGAGCAGAGGGACAAAAGGTAGTATTTAGAGGGATGACATCACACAGGATGGAGGCAGTACTCCAATCGAGAGATATTGAGGGAACAACAGAGTGTTTTGTTACCTTTAGGAAACCACCAGATAAGGCCACACAACATCCAACAGTATTCAGAGACCGTCTAGCAGGTCGACCTCCAGATAGGGGATTTGAGAGCTGCCCTCCCCTTGATGATGAGGGGCAGTTGATTCTGATTCCAGAGCGCATCCTAGAGGCGTGAGAGCAGAAACTGAGGAATATAATCATCAGAGACTGCTTGGTTCAGTGGAAAGATCTGCCTATAGAGGAGGACACTTGGGAGGCAGAACAGGTATTACAGCACCCAACTTTACAGTTGCTTGAGGACAAGCAAATTCGAGCAGGGAGGACTGTAATGTCCTCTTCTGCTTAGGCATTGAGGACCGATTCGCTAACCTATGTGATTCCTGTAGGTTCGAGCGAGTACTGACAGTCAAGGAATCAACCGAAGACTGATGCCATTTACAGAAGATCTAGGGCATCAATATTATATCACCATTGGGTCGAAGAGGGACATCAGAGCCAAAGGCCACCTGCATACATGACATCTGAGCATTATTTAATGATGCATGCACCCGATTAAGTCTCCATGCGCATGCATGCAAGTCAACTGCAAATTAGAAGTTAAAGTGACCTAATTAGGTCAAAAGTTAGGGTTTTCGCAGTTGAAAGTTATAAAAGAAAGATAAAGTGAATGGAGAAGCCACTTATGATTATTATTGATTTGGAGCTTCTTGAGTAGCAGCACAGCGTGCGGCCATAGCAGTTGGGGTTGAAGACGGCGTCTTCAGCTAACAGGGTTTTGGCAGTGAAATATCTGCCCTAGTCTCATTCAGGGTAAACCATCCATGTTCACCATCCGCTCTTCAACTTATTCATCCAATTGCAGCTATCTAGTATCCATTAGAGATTGTTTGTAGGGACACATGTGCAGTCGTAGGGGGGTTTTTAGCTGGAAAAACCTAAATCATTCGTTGGGTCCTTAGATCTTCGTTTATCTTCAGGATACTGGCACCATTCTCATCATCAGTATCATCCTCCAGTAACCGATGATTATCAGCTTCTGGTTTGCTCATCCAGAGCAGTTCTCAGTAGTTTGGGAATCAGGGGGGCGTGAGCAGCTAAACCTCCAGTTCAATTTGCTAGCCTGCTTAGTGATCTCAGAACTTCTGCATGTGTCAGGCATCCTCTCCGGCACGGGAAGACTACCACTCCCGCAAATTCTCAGTTGCAACAGACACTTCCTTCACTGAAAACATCTCCTTTAGCTGATTGAGGGTTCATGCTGCGGGGTATCATCGGAGGCAAGGAGCACTAGTTCTTCACCAGATCAGCTCTTGATGCATGCATATTCTCTCTGGATCATTTTCATCCGGATTATCAGTGGTAAGTGTTGATTTATCATCATAAAATTCTCTGCCCTAGTTAGCTATAAAATAGGGCTATTTGCCCGGCAGTTTGCATGCAAATTTATTTTCAGTATTATTGTAAATTGGGAGGCTTAAGCAAGCCCTAGTGTAGAAAACAGTTGAATATCCGTATCTGGGATAATACAGATCTGAAGTAGAGAATCAATGTAAATCAGATTTTAGCTTATGATATGTATTAATTTCACCAAATCGATCAACACTTATTGAAGTAACTGGTAACCATAGAAAACTTAGAATTTTGGATGAGAGAAGAAGAGGAATCGTAAGCCCTTTGAACTTGGAAAATGGAGTCTTCCAAGTGGGACTTGGAGGGATTATGCTTTTCTTGGTATGCTTGTAAAGAGAGGAGAGTCAAACAAGAACGCCTTCCTCCTCAAGCTAGGTAACCTGCAATCTTTTGAACATGCTTATAGAAGAAAAATTAATGGTGTTAACAACATAAGAAGCTTAGAAAACATGAATTTAAACTAAAATAACATGTATATCTAAGATCATTTCATGCAACTAATCAGTAAGATAATAGATAAACAAATCTACTTCTCTTCCCCTACTAAGAAATATCTTTCCTTCAAAGGCCAATGATTAATCTACAATACAAGCTATTAAAATACACATATTACCTCCCAATATGAGCAATAAGCATCCACACACATGAAGAGAGTCACTCGATTCTTGCCTCCAAAGCCTTTATTCATAAATTCAATAAACTATTACAAAGTACAGGAGTATAATTTCCTTGCAAATTTCTTCTCCCAAAATGAAGAGAGAGTGCCTGCTTAAATAGCAAAAAACAACAAGAGAGGGGGCACACTTTCTCCTCAAGGATGCGCTAGGGTTGGAGAGGTGGCAATGAGTTGGTTAACGGTTGGCATGAGTTGTATCAAAGCAAGAGTAGTAGCAACTTCCCAAAGAATGAGAGCCACATCACCAAAACTCAACCCACTCATCAATCTTGCTATTCTCTCTTGAGATTTGCGTTCCCACTTGGAGAGGAAAAGTTCCAAACTCAAAAACTCTCCGAATTGGCACAACATGACTTGTCCCACTTTCCCAGGTACTTGCCAAATTAATTTTTCAAGTCATAAAATTCACTTTTGACAATTCTCTTTTATTTTTTAATTGCCGAATTTTTTAAATATTTCATTTTTTTGGGTTTTTCGAGTATCTATTAATTTTGGGGTTAAATAATTACTCGAAAACTTAGGAAAGTGGGTCTAGGGGTTAAGTGGGTGCTCTGAGTTAGAAAATGATCACCCCCATGGCAAAAACAACCTCCTAGCCACACTTTTATGACTTTTTACATTTTTACGATTAACTTATTAAAAATAAGCCTGTAAAAACGGAAAAAATAATTTTTTTTGGAAATTAAAAAAAACCTATGGGGCACTTAGGACATGTTCATAATGAATCAAAATAATGATTAGCATGGTAATATACATTGACACATAGGTTTTAATAACCTCCTAAGGCTTAATTACTAAGGCAATTATTCTAGCTTTGGAGGTTTGGGTGAAAAACTCGAAAATTATTTATCGCTTAAAAACAATAAATAATTAACAAGGAAAAAACACCGTGGAATAATGCATTAATGACCAAGTCCTAGGAAACCAAACCTTTTACATAAAGTCATCATGCTAATTCATTTTATTACAATTCCCCATGGGGTATGAACATGTTAAAAATTAAAAAAAAAGGGGCCTAGGAAGGCTTGCAAGGAATTCTGAACTTGAAATTTGAACGAGTGATTGTTCATCTTTGGCGGCTCGTTTAGAAAGCCAACTTAGTACAATTTACTTGGTAACATCTGGCTCCAATTGCGGGATGCGTGCTTGATTTAATCTTTAGGCAAGGAGAGCATGCGAGAACCATAGAATCTCTGGTTTCAATAATCTGTAAAAACATCTCAACTTGACAAGCCAACCTTAGTAGCACAAATTCTTGTAAAATCCAATGAACCATTAAGTTGCTTTATTAGAAAAGTAAATGGAAAAATGAAACTTTAACTAAAGAAAAAGCTTATTATTCCTAAGTATAGAAAATAAATGCAGAAAGTAAATGCTCACTTTAAGGAGCTTATTTTCCTACTCCAAGTATAACATAGTGAAAACGTTAAGTGAAATGATAAATCCAATTCAACCACCTTAACATTTTATAAAAAAAAATATTTTTTCCTTTGTCTTTGGTTACCAGCCAAAGCAAGGACATATTTATTAGAAAGTGCAAACCTGCGCGGATATTCAGGATGGGCGGGTTGGATGGGAAATCATAGGCATGTAACACTTCATCAAATTGCTTCCCAAACTGGCATGTGCCTCCGTAGGCTTCTTCTATCCAAGGTTGGATAGGGCTAATGTAGATATCTGCATGATGAAGTACGTTGACAACTCCATCACATATATTAGAAGGGCTTATCGCCTGATAACTCTCTGTGTAAACTCCAGGCTTCTCCAAATCATGAGGAACCTCTGAATGCAAAAATGCAGGCTTAGGCCAACCCTCGATCGACTGTATCAAATCTAACTCTTCGATACATTGCCTCTCAAAGTCCTTGTTGTTAATACTTGTGTAAGATTTCAGATGATATGACTCTGAATGGTCATAAGAAAACTGTGAATGCTCCTCTTCCATATTGAGACCTTCCCAAGTTTCTAAGTGAACACTCCCTTCTGTGTACATGTCATAGATGGGATTTTCAATAAAACCTCTAAAGGATTCTGAATAAGCACTCCCTTCTCTGGACATATCGTAGATGGGATTTTCAATAAATTTCCAATAGTCATCATCCCCATCCATGTAAGATGTGGGGGAGTCTTCATCCATGGCATCATGTTCCTGGCTATCCATGTCTTCCTTATATTCATAACAATCTTCTTCAGAAGATTTGGTTTCAAAAATGTTAGAAGGCAGTAAACTTTCCAAACCTTCATCAACATATGGAGAACAAGGGCTAGTGTCTTTTCTCACCATACAGATCTTATCATAAGTTTCTTTATAGGCTTCTGTAATGGTTTCTGCTTGAGGTAAATCTGGAGAAAAACCGTGATCATTATCAATGAAATATTCATGAGAACACTCCAAATTTTCAATGGTTTCTATTATGGTATCATGGAGAGGATCTTCAATAATATCTTCAATCAAGGAACCTTTATGAACATATTCAATGGGATCACTTGGGATGTGTTGCTCAATGGGTCCCTCTAGCTTTGCCAAATCTTTGTTTTTCTCTGTTAGTGATATGAAGATGTTTTTCCACAATGTCTCCAAATAAGGGTTCTTCAAGAAACTCTTCAGCGTGATTGTCTTGGATGTGCCCATCTTCAGAATCTTGTCGTGTATTGAGAGAGACCTCATATTCTTTAATAATTCGGTTAATCTCTTCCTTTATGAAGTAACCTAGAGGGACTTCCACACATTCGACGTTGTCTATGACAACACGAGGAAGTTCTTTGATGGGAGTATCATGGATCTCCTCTTCACTTAAATGTTCAAAAAGGTGATTCCAAGTCTTCAATACTTTGTATCATGGCAAAAGGTCCATCATATGTTTCCATGTGATACTCTGTCCAAGATAGGTAGAAGGTAAATATCTTTTCAAGGAATTTTTTCAAACCTTTCATACTACCCCTACCATCATGCCACTGCTCTAAAAACATCCAAAGGAAACTTGGAAAGGAGGTTATACATTTATTAAGAAGGCCCTGACAGAACCAATAAATAGCATCTCCCTGATAAGTACTAGCAAACATTTCCAACATATTATCTTGATAAAGAACATTAGAGTCAGCCAACAATTGAAGAAAAGAGTTGATATGCCAGATGGTTGAATCACCATAATTTCCATGAAAGACTGGAAGCCATTTATATACATCCCCCACATCATGACTGAAGTTAGGAAAACCCGGGATGTTTGAGAAATCGATAGGATGAAAAAGTCCGGCTATTTGGGCACCACATTGCTCCCTTAATTCATCCATATCAGAAATTAATAGTATGCATTTGATATCACAATTGAACCTTGTACTGAACAGGTGGAGCTGTCAAATGATGAGCTTTAAAGGTTTTAATATGTCGCATGGGCTCTCATTTACACACAACAAAACTTCACAAGTTTATGAGATAACAAGGTTTTATCCCTTCAATGGAGTCGCCATGTGAGAAGAAAAAATATACATTTAAAACTCTCAAAAAAAATCTTTTTGCTTTTCTTTTGTAAATTATGAAAAAGAAAAAAGGTTTGTGGAGTCGCCAGATGAAAAATTAAAAACTAATCTAAAAAACCGTCAAACAAAAGAAAAACAAAAAGAGAAAACACAAGTCGTATTCCGGGAATAGAAAGATTTATCCCCGGCAACAGCGTCAAAATTTTGTCGCCTAATTCGCACCTCAGGTCACATGGCATAAATCTTTAAGCCACTGGGTGCGACCTTGGGGGCAAGCAAGAGTCAAGTGCTGTCACTTGATCTTGACTCCTCCGTCTAGGCTCTCTCCTAGCAAAGTCAAGGGGGTGGTCCCTAGTAAAATAAACTATGGTGTTTATTCTATATAATAAAACAACAAGTCTAGGAGATGAATCAATAAATACCCGAAACTGAGATGATCTGCAAATGGTTCAAATAACTAGCATTTAAAATATCATTCCAAACAACACATTGATTAACTTAAGCATCAAACATAAAATAAATTGCCAGATAGACCAGTGCTAATGGAGTGCTTGTAAGGGGGTTGCTAGTGTAGTATCGAGAAGTATTGCAGTTGTCTCGGTTGGTTAGTTTTAAAATTATTAAATCAGTAGTTAGGGAGTGGGTAAATTCTTGGTAAATTTTATTAAGAATGTGGTGATCTTATTTTTTATGAGGGAAATGATATTTCAGATATACCCACGGGGTACGAGGAATGTGTTCGGATTTACCAAGGAGTTGCTCTCGCAGTGACGTGTGGGCTAGATGGAGTAGTGGGGTTGTGTTCAATACTACACCAAACGAGGGTGTAGTTTAACAGTGCCCCACGGTCACTTTCTAGTGGTTCCCGCTTCACTTGCAGAATTTCCCCACAACGTGGTGAAATCGAATGAAGTGTCGGATTTTCAGTGGTAGGAATTAATTGAAGTGTTCCACTAATTACTAGTCACTTCAATCCCTTTCTGATTGTCCCACCGATCCATCCAAAGGCCTGCAGTGGTCACAAGAGCATACGAGGAATGAAGTGTTGTAAATTTTAAGTTTTTTAAGAACTAAATGTGAGTTTTTTAAATCACAGTGCCGATACTCTCGTTACCGAGAACACAACCGGATTGGTTAATTTTACTTAAGAAACTTGAAAGAAATTGAAAACATAAAAAAAATTAAAAAAATGGGAAAAAGTGAAAACAGTGTGATACCCCCTAGGCGGGATGGGGTGTGGGCATTTGGCTGCCCACTTGCTTCTCTTTTTTACAATGATTTAGAAATAGGAATTACTTGTGCTCCTTTGTAGAATAGCAAACACACGTTTTACAATATAGGGCCTTAGAAAAATGGCCAAAGAGAGAAATGTGAAAAGAGGGACCTCCGAATTGCTTGTTTCTTCGAAATTTGGCCAGAGTACCTGTTTCTTTTATCTGCTTCTGCTGCAACAAGCAGCAATGTTCAGTCAAATATGTCAAATAATCAAATAAAACAATAAATTTTTGACATATACTTCAAGTACTTTAAAGATAGAAAACTTAAACAATAAACTAGTACTTGATGATAGCTAGATCTTATAAAATGTTACTCTTATGATCAGATTTGAACTAGTAAATAAATGTAAATCAGATTTTAGCTTATGATATGTATTAATTTCACCAAATCGATTAACACTTATTGAAATAACTTGGCAAATGGATTCTTCCAAGTGGGACTTGGAGGGATTATGCTCTTCTTGGTATGCCTGAAAAGAGAGGAGAGTCAAACAAGAATACCTTTCTCCTCAAGCTAGGTAACTTGCAATCTTTTGAACACGCTTATAGAAGAAAAATTAATCAAATGGTGTTAACAACATAAGAAGCTTAGAAAACATGAATTTAAACTATAAAATAACATGTATATCTAAGATCATCTTATGCAACTAATCAATAATATAACAGATAAACAAATCTAGTTCTCTTACCCTACTAAGAAATATCTCTCCTTCAAATGCCAATGATTAAAGTTTAAACCACAATACAAGCTATGAAAAGACACAGATTACCTCCCAATATGAGCAATAAGCATCCACATACATGAAGAGAGTCACACGATTCTTGCCTCCAAAGCCTTTATTCATAAATTCAATATACTATTACAAAGTACAAGAGCATAAGTTCCTTGCAAATTTCTTCTCCCAAAATGAAGAGAGAGTGCCTGCTTAAATAGCAAAAACCGACAAGAGAGGGAGCACCCATTCTCCTCAAGGATGCGCTAGGGTTGGAGAGGTGTCAATGAGTTGGTTGAGGGTTGGCATGAGTTATCTCAAAGCAAGAGTAGTAGCAACTTCCGAAAGAATGAGAGCCACTTCACCAAAACTCAACCCACTCATCAATCTTGCTATTCTCTCTTGAGATTTGCGCTCCCACTTGGAGAGGAAAGTTCAAAACTCAAAAACTCTCCGAATTGGCAACATATGACTTGTCCCACTTGCCCCGATATTTGCCAAGTCACAAAATTAATTTTTGGCAATTCTCTTTTATTTTTTTAATTGTCGAACTTTTTTAAATATTTCATTTTTTGGGTCTTTTTGGGTTTTTCGAGTAATATTAATTTTGGGGTTAAATAATTACTCAAAAACTTATGAAAGTGGGTCGAGGGGTTAAGTGGGTTCTCTGAGTTAGAAAATGAGCACCCCCATGGCAAAAAAACCTATTAGCCACACTTTTATGACTTTTTACATTAATACAATTAACTTATTAAAAATAAGACTGTAAAAACGCAAAAAACATTTTTTTCTGGAAATAAAAAAAAAAACCTATGGGGGACTTAGGTAATGTTCATAATGACTCAAAATGATGATTAGTATGGTAATATACATTGACACATAGGTTTTAATAACCTCCTAAGGCTTAATTAGTAAGGCAATTATTCTAACTTTGGAGGTTTGGGTGAAAAACTCGAAAATTATTTATAGGTTGAAAAACAATAAATAATTAACAAGGAAAAAACACCTTGGAATAATGCATTAATGACCAAGTCATAGGAAACCAAACCTTTTACATAAAGTCATCATGCTAACTCATTTTATTACAATTCTCCATGGGGTATGAACATGTTAAAAAATTAAAAAAGAGGGGCCTAGGAAGGTTTGCAAGGACTTCTGAACTTGAAATTTGAACAAGTGATTGTTCATCTTTGGCGGCTCGTTTAGAAATCCAACTTAGTGCAACTTAGTTGGTAACATCTGGCTCCAATTGCGGGACGCGTGCTTGATTTGGTCTTTAGGCAAGGAGAGCATGCGAGAACCATGGAATCTCTGGTTTCAATAATCTGTAAAAAGATCTCAACTTGACAAGCCAACCTTAGTAACACAAAATCTTGTAAAATCCAACAAACCATTAAGTTGCTTTATTAGAAAGTAAATGGAAAAACGAAACTTTAACTAAAGAAAAAGATTATTCTTCCTAAGTACAGAGAAGAAATACAGACAGTAAATGCTCACTTTGAGGAGCTTATTTTCCTACTCTAAGCATAGAATAGTGAAAACGTTAAGTGAAATGATAAATCCAATGCAACCACCTTAACATTTTATAAAAAAATATATTTTTTCCTTTGTCTTTGGTTACTTCAAAGCAAAGACATATTTATTAGAAAGTGCAAACCTGCACGGATATTTAGGATGGGCAGGTTGGATGGGAGATCATAGGCATGTAACACTTCATCAAATTGCTTCCCAAATTGGCATGTGCCTCCGCAGGCTTCTTCTATCCAAGGTTGGATAGGGATAATGTACATATTTGCATGATGAAGTACGTCCACAACTCCATCACATATATCAGAAGGGCTTATCGGCTGATAACTCTCTGTGTAAACTCCAGGCTGCTCCAAATCATAAGGAACCTCTGAATGCAAAAATGCAGGCTCAGGCTGACCCTCCATCGACTGTATCAAATCTGACTCTTCGATACACTGCCTCTCATAGTCCTTGTTGTGAATACTTGTGTAAGATTTGGGATGATATGACTTTGAATGGTCATAAGAAAACTTTGAATGCTCCTCTTCCATATGGATACCTTCCCAAGTTTATAAGTGAACACTCCCTTCTGCGTACATGTCATAGATGAGATTTTCAATAAAACCTCCAAAAGATTCTGAATAAGCACTCCCTTCTCTGGACATATCGTAGATGGGATTTTCAATAAATTTCCAATAGTCATCATCCCCATCCATGTAAGATGTGGGGGAGTCTTCATCCATGGCATCATGCTCCTGGCTATCCATGTCTTCCTTATATTCATAACAATCTTCTTCAGAAGATTTGGTTTCAAAAATGTTACAAGGCAGTAAAATTTCCAAACCTTCATCAACATACGGAGAACAAGGGCTAGTGTCTTCACACACCATACAGATCTTATTATAAGTTTCTTTATAGGCTTATGTAATGTTTTCTTCTTGAAATAAATCTGGAGAAAAACTCTGATCATTATCAATGAAATATTCATGAGAACACTCCAAATTTTCAATGGTTTCTATTATGGTATCATGTAGAGGATCTTCAATAATATCTTCAATCAAGGAACCCTTATGTACATATTCAATGGGATCACTTGGGATGTGTTGTTCAATCGGTCCCTCTAGCTTTGCCAAATCTTCGTTCTTCTCTGTTAAAGTGATGATGATGGTTTTCAACAATGTCTCCAAATAAGGGTTCTTCAAGAAACTCTTCAACGTGATTGTCATAGATGTGCGCATATTCATAATCTTGCCGTGGATTGAGAGAGACCTCATATTCTTTAATAAGCCGGTTAATCTCTTCCTTTCTTAAATAACTTAGAGGGACTTCCACACATTCGACGTTGTCTATGACAACACGAGGAAGTTCTTCGATGGGAGTATCATGGATCTCCTCTTCAATTAAATGTTCAAGAAGTGATTCCAAGTCTTCAATACTTTGTATCATGGCAAAAGGTCCATCATATGTTTCCATGCGATACTCTGTCCGAGATAGGTGGAAGGTAAATATCTTTTCAAGGAATTTTTTCAAACCATTCATACTACCATTACCATCATGCCACTACTCTAAAAACATCCAAAGGAAACTTGGAAAGGAGGTTATACATTTATTAGGAAGGCCTTGATAGAACCAATAACCAACATCTCCCTGAAAAGTACCAGCAAACATTTCCATCATACTGTCCTCATAAAGAACATTCGAGTCAACCAAAAATTGAAGGAAAGAGTTGATATGCCAGATGGCCGAATCACCATAATTTCCATGAAAGACTGGAAGCCATTTATATACATTCCCCACATCATGACTGAAGTTATGAAAACCTGGGATGTTTGAGAAATCGATAGGATGAAAAAGTCCGGCTATTTGGGCACCACACTGCTTCCGTAATTCATCCATATCAGAAATTAATAGTATGCATTTGATATAACACTTGAACCTTGTACTGAACAGGTGGAGCTGTCAAATGATGAGCTTTTAAGGTTTTAATATGTCGCATGGGCTCATCTACACACAACAAAACTTCACAAGTTTATGAGATAACAGGGTTTTATCCTTTCAATGGAGTCGCCATGTGAGAAGAAAAAATATGTATTTAAAACTTTTTCAAAAAAATCATTTTTGCTTTTCTTTCGTAAATTATGAAAAAAAAGGTTAGTGGAGTTGCCACATGAAAAATTAAAAACTAATCTAAAAAATCATCAAACAAAAGAAAAACAAAAAGAGAAAACAAAAGTTGTATTCTGGGAATAGAAAGATCTATTCTCGGCAACAACGCCAAAATGTTGCCGCCTAATTCGCACCTCGGGTCATGTGGCATAAATCTTCAAGCCACTGGGTGCGACCTTGGGGGCAAGCAAGAGTCAAGTGCTGTCACTTGATCTTGATTCCGTCTAGGCTCTCTNCCCTCGGGTCATGTGGCATAAATCTTCAAGCCACTGGGTGCGACCTTGGGGGCAAGCAAGAGTCAAGTGCTGTCACTTGATCTTGATTCCGTCTAGGCTCTCTCCTGGCGAAGCCAAGGGGTGTGGTCCCTAGTAAAATAAACTGTGGCGTTTAATCTATATAATAAAACAGTAAGTCTAGGAGATGAATCATTAAATACCGAAACTGAGATGATTTGCAAATGGTTCAAATAACTAGTATTTAAAATATCATTCCAAACAACACATTGATTAACTTAAGCATCAAACATAAAATAAATTTCCAAATAGACTAGTGCTAATGGAGTGCTTGTAAGGGGGTTGCTAGTGTAGTCTCGAGAAGTATTGCAGTTGTATCGGTTGGTCAGTTTGAAAATTATTAAATGAGTAGTTAGGGAGTGGGTAATTCTTGGTAAATTTCATTAAGAATGTGGTAATGATTTTATTATTATGAGGGAAATGGTATTCCAGATATACCCAGGGGGTACGTTGAATGTGTTCGGATTTACCCAAGGGGCTCTCACAGTGATGTGTGGGCTAGATGGAGTCGTGTGGTTGTGTTCAACACTACACCAAACGAAGGTGTAGTCTAACGGTGCCCCACGGTCACTTTCTAGTGGTTCCCGCTTCACTTGCAGAATTTCCCCACAACCTGGTGAAATCAAATGAAGTGTCGAATTTTCACTTGTAGGGATTAATTGAAGTGTTCCACTAATTACTAGTCACTTCAATCCCTTTCTCTTTGTCCCACTGATCCAACCAAAGGCCTGCAGTGGTCACAAAAGCATACGGGGAATGAAGTCTTGTAAATTTTAAGTTTTTTAAGAACTAAATGTGAGTTTTTAAAATCATAGTGCCGATACTCTCGTTACCGAGAACACAGCCGGATTGGTTAATTTTACTTAAGAAACTTGAAAGAAATTGAAAAAAATAAAAAAATGAAAAAAAAGTGCGATTCCCCCCAGGGGGCATGGGGTGTGGGCCCTTGGCTTCCTGCTTGCTTTTCTTTTTTACAATGATTTAGAAATAGGAATTACTTGTGATCCTTTGTAGAAGATGAGTCAGAGTCTTCCATTGCCTTTAACATGTTTTTAGGCTGCCTACATTCCCATACTTCAGTTTCATCTTCCACAATATTAGTCTTAGCATTATTCAACAATTCTTCCCCATATGTGTTCTTAATTCCTTCCTCAAAAGTCTCCAAATGTTTTTCATAGCAGGGTTCCCTATTGATCCTAATCAGAGCACCGTTAGAGTTTGGGACACAAAGATATGATAAATCCATCATGAGGTATCCACCTAAACCAACTGCCCACTTTCTAGATAAAAGCATTCCATATGTTGGGGGCAAGTCAATAACAACTACATCCATCATAGTGGAGATGTCTAAGCATGCAAACAGATTAGCTCTAAGGTTTTTGATCAAGCCATAGGATGGCACTTGTCTTGAGTCTATGCCACAAACATTTCCATAAGGCCTAGTCACCTCTAATCCCATTTCCTTCATGACATGCAAAGGCATTACATTCATAGCTACTCCAGAATCCAACATGCCATTATGCAGGAGCATATTATGAATGTGTAAGGTTAGGTAGAAGGGAGGGTGACCACAGTTCTTTCTTTCATAGATAGTAGATTGGATGTTAACAGGTGGATCCTTTTCATCCTTGCTAGGTTGCATCCCATGTAATGTCCTCATCTGATTAGGCATTGAGGACCAAAACCGCTAACCTATGTGATTCCTGTGGGTTCGAGTGGTTACTGACAGTTAGGGAATCAACTGAGGACTGATGCCATCTACAGAAAATCTAGGGCATTACTATGATATCACCATTAGGTCAAAGAGGGCAACCGGAGCCAAAGGTCACCGGCATGCATGACATCTAAACATTATTTAATGATGCATGCAAGCCAACTGCAAATTAGAAGTTAAAGTGACCTAATTAGGTCAAAGTTAGGTTTTTTGTAGTTGAAAGTTATAAAAGAAAGATAAAATGAATGGAGACTTCACTTTTGATGATTATTGATTTTGGAGCTCTTGAGTAGCAGCACAGCGTGCGGCCACAACAGTTGGGGTTGGAGACGGTGTCTTCAACTAACGGGGTTTCGACAGTGAGATATCTGCCCTAGTCTCATCCAGGGTCAACCATCCAGGTTCACGATCCGCTCTTCAATTTATTCATTTCTTTACAGTTATCCAGTATCCATCAGAGATTGTTGCAGGGGCACGTGTGCAGCCGTAAGGGGGTTTTCAGTTGGAAAGCCCCAA
Source organism: Pseudotsuga menziesii (assembly GCA_001517045.1). Taxonomy (NCBI): domain Eukaryota; kingdom Viridiplantae; phylum Streptophyta; class Pinopsida; order Pinales; family Pinaceae; genus Pseudotsuga; species Pseudotsuga menziesii. Next base: position 460,547 of record LPNX011011230.1, read on the forward strand.
ATCATTAGTTGGGTTTTCAGATCTCAGTTTACCTTCAGAACCCAGGCACCATTCTCATCATCGGTATCATACTCTAGTACCCGGTGATTATCAGATCCGGTCTTGCTCATCTTGAGCAGTTATCAGCAATTTCGGGATCAAGGGGGCATGAGCAGCTAAACCTCCAGATCAATTCACTAGCCTACCTAGAGACCTCAGAACTTCCGCATGTGTCAGGCATTCTCTCCGGCACGGGAAGACTACCAATCCTGCAAATTCTTAGCTTCAGCAGACACCTCCTTCACTGAAAACGTCACACTTAGCTGATTTTGGGTTCGTGCTGCTGGGGTATCACCGGAGACAGAAGGTACTAGGTCGTCTCCAAATCGGCTCTTGATGCATGCATATTATCTCAGGAGCATTTCAGACAACTTATCAGTGGTAAGTGTTACATTCTATCCTACAAACCCTAACCCTAATTTTAGCTATAAAATAGAGAATTTTTACATGGCAGTTTGCATGCTCGACTGTTTTAGTAGATTTGCATAGAAATAGAAAATATCGCGATTTGGGATATTACAGTGGTATCAGAGCTATCTTCTTGGCCAGCTGTGGGCTTAAGAAATGAGAAGTAGATGAATACAGAAGAAGACCCTTTTGTAACCTATAGGAAAAGAAGGAGTAGATACACAGAGGACTTTGAGGATATCCAACTAGAGGATATCAGCTCAGACATGGAACAAACAGGTATACACTCTGACAGGGGAAAGGGAACGGGAGAAGATGAGGATAGGATGGAGTTTCGCAACTTAGTATCTGCATTGCAAGACTTAGCCAAAGGGCAAAAAGATGTACTCAATGCAATCAACAGATTATCGGCGAAACCAGAAATAGGTAACAACAGTACACCTCCCTCACCGGTAGATCGAGGATCTACAAGCAGCAGTGGAAAGGTTGCGTACACCAATATACAGAATACACCGCACATATATAGCAGACCTTCCAACAGGGCTACTATGCCTCACTTCTTGGCAGATGCAGTAGGAGGTCCAGTCATGCAGGTAGAGCCTAGCGAACCTTCTGGGGCTTATTTGCAGGAATACAGGGACTTAGGGGATGAGTTTCATGCCGCCATGTCTTTTTCGGATTTTTGCAACATGAAGAGTAGGAACAGGCCCAGGAATTTCAACAAGGGATTCAATCACAACTATGAGTTGCAGAAGACCTTGGGCAGGTTGACCATCCCAAACTTTGATGGGACTTGCGGAGGTTCAGCGAGGATATGGGTTCAAAAGTTGGATACCTATTTCCAGCTCAATCCCATGACAGAGACAGATGCCATTAAATTGGCTACACTCCACCTGGACAGAGAGGCTCACGAGTGGTGGTACCACGGATTGGTGACATTGGGTCACAACATCATACACTCCTATGGTGAGTTCACTCAGAAGCTCATGGAGAGGTTTGACAGGAAGGATCCAGAGATACATTTCAAGCAGTTGGCTCAACTCAAACAGATAGGTAGTGTAGAAGCCTTCATCTTAGAATTCTAGAGGATAGCAGTCATGGTAACAGATGTGTCATAGAGCAGGTTGACAATGTTATTCACTGAGGCCCTAACAGAGCCACTACGGGGATGGTTGAAAGCCTACAAACCCCCCACTCTACAGGATGCCATTAGCAGAGCCAGAGATCTACAGGATTTAGTCCCGAAGAACAGGTTCCCTCTCAAGACCAACTTTCCTGTTAGGGACAAGGAGAAGAAACCTTTCCAGCAGGATGTTCCCAAGAAAACATGGTTAGACGAGGACACTAGAAAAGACTTAAGGCAGAAGAAACTATGTTTCACTTGTCAGGAACCATGGGTGCCAGGAGATAGGTGTGCGGGGAAGGCGAAGGCTCAATACATCGAAGTGTATTCAGACAATGATGAGGAGGACTATGAGCAGGAGGCCACAGAAGAACTACGGGTAGCTGAGGAATCACTCTAGGGTGATACACCAGAGGGAGTCATTGCTACATTATCTGGAGTACCAAGATTCCATACTCTCAGGGTCAGAGGAGTAGTACAGGGTCACAAAGTAGGAGTATTGATTGATGGGGGAGCAACCCACAATTTCATTGACTCCGCTTGGGTAGCCAAGAGGGGTATTAAGACTGAGAAGTTCGAAGGATTCACTCTAGCAGTAGCCGGGAACTCCAGCATGGAGTGCAACTACTGGATTCCAAAATTGAATGTCACATTAGGTAACTATCAGATGACAGATTCATTTTATGTAGTAGATGTATCAGATACTCATGTAGTATTGGGTGTTCAGTGGCTTTATTCAATAGGGAAATATACTACAGACTACTGGGCAATGGAAATGGAATTCCAGGGGCCAGGCGGCAAACGGGTAGTTTTTGAGGGGCATGAACACTTATCCCCCAAAACTGGTCTTGTCACAGAGAATGGAGGTAGTACCCAGACAGGATGACATTGAATGGGCTGCAGAATGTTTTGTCACCTTTAGGAAACCTCCAGAAACCAGCACACAACACCCAAGTGACATTAAGGCCTTGTTACAGAAGCACGAAAAAGTATTTCAGGACCTTCCATCAGGTAGACCGCCAGACCGAGGCTTTGAACACATTATTGAACTAGAGGAGGGGACACAGGTAGTCGTCACCACTCCTTATCGGCATCCCAAAATATACAAGGATGAGATCGAGAAAACGATCAAAGAATTGCTGGAGCTTGGATACATTCGGCCCAGTTCGAGCCCCTTCGCATCTTCAGTGGTCTTGGTCAAGAAGAAGGATGGTACACTGCGAATGTGCATCGACTATCGAGCACTCAACAAAAAGACCATTAAAAACAGATATCCCATCCCTAGGATTGATGAACTCATGGACGAACTACAGGGTGCCAAATACTTTTCCAAGATTGATCTTCGCTCGGGGTACCATTAGATCCGAGTAAGGGACCAAGACATCTCCAAAATAGCTTTCTGTTGTCACTATGGACTATGAGTTTTTGGTCATGCCTTTTGGACTTACCAATGCTCCAACCACTTTTCAGTCGTGCATGAACCATACCTTCAGAGTTCAGCTGCGTAAGTTTTTGCTAGTATTCTTTGATGACATCCTGATTTACAACAAAACATGGGAGGAGCATCTGAAACACCTGGATGAAGTACTGAGCATTCTAGAAGAACACTCGCTTTATGCGAAAATGTCCAAGTGTGAGTTTGGCATGAAGGAAATGCTGTATCTAGGGCACATAATCAGTGAAAAAGGAGTACAGGTTGACATGGAGAAAATCCGAGCTATAAGAGATACATTTCATTTCTAGATACATTGTATTGATGGCAGCGCTACTTGTTTCAAGTAAGCAAACACATCCTAGGCAAGTCAGGGCCGAGACACAAATAAACAGGGAGGTTTGTCCAACAAAGGCTGTAGCGGGGAAAGGTCCTCCATGCCACAAGTCAAGTAGTAAGTCGGGTTAAAACACAACTGGAAGGTAATGGATGGGTGAAGACAATGAATAATGAAACCAACACTGGCAAGCCAAAGTATGGTAGGAATGACTACCTCTATTCTCCCTAAGGAGGGTAAAACCAATGTGTATAGATCAAGAACTTCCAAGTCTGAGTAGGGACATCAATACATAATATAGATACATCTAGGTCCACATATTTATATGATCGCCAAATCATGACACTAAATGCTAATACATGTCACAACAATGAGTATAAGAGCAATGATAACCATAACACAATATAATAAAAGCTGAGTCATAACCATGTAAATATATCCATCTGAACCCTCATTTGTCCAATGAGAAATATTGATATAAAACTGGGCATCACTAACTGCTCTGCAAAATGACTGAATGGCTACATCAGTCCTCAAATCTGAGTGTCCTGAGACTCAGTCCTGACATGGGAGAGTACTATAGTCCACTAATAACATAATGATCCATTGAACCTGCTTATCTCAGCATCTCATATGTAGGAGATCTGGCTGAAAAATATAGTGAATTTGAAAAATAGAATATGGTAGCTCGACTACTATATATGTGATAACAGGTCGTTGATCTGAAGTCAAGATTAGATTTAATTTTGACCATTTAGATTAGGGATTTGGCCCAACTCAAAATTATAAAAAGGCATCAAGGGTTAAGACAAGACATTAATTATTCATGAGCTTTTGTGAGTAAGAGGAAATTAGAGGACATTTGATTTTCGGCCATTGGCAAGGAGAGAAGACGAAGCAATGAGTAGCAAGAAAGGTCAACCATTAATTACTGAATAGGCCATACAACATACGGATTTTCCTGTAGCAGCTGTACGTGTGAAGCAACAAAGGTCACAGGCAGAGTGTGCAGGGTCGGCTGTACGATTCAGTTTGAGGGTGTTTTCGAAGCTGATTTTCAAGCATTGGAAATTTGTAGGTTTTGAGTATTTGTATTTTTCCTTAGAGCCATATTCCCAAGTTCGGGATCTCTTGAAAGTTTTGGTATTATTTTAATGATGAACTGATATGAAGAGCAGAAAAATCATTGTGTTTGTTGGATCAATGTTCTTAGATTTTTTCTTCCACTGAAAATAACCTGTTAAAAATCAATAAAGTGTAAATAGTGTGGATTTGATTATTTATCTAGTGGTGGTTAGCTAAATTAGCACTAAACCCATCAAATCACTTACACATGATTGGATCCATAAAGTAGGGGGTCAATCCCTCACTACATATTTTCAACTAAATGATAAACCGATGACTCATAAATGCCAAAATTGGTCCTAAAAGCTAGGATGGCTGCTCAATAACCTCCATAGCACAATCTCCAATGTGTAACAACTCTCCATAATTGTGCAAATAGTTAGGAGTCAACCCATTAGGAAATTGCATTAATCCATGTGCATAGTCATAATGAAGCTCATCTAACTCCATAAAGGAGGGGACTGTTATCACAATTCTTGTAGCAACCCAAACAATTGATCCTATTCAGGATCACAGAGAATGATCGTTGCTAAAGTTGTGAGCCTCGAGAATCCTACCCCCCAATATATGCTTTGGTTGTCACCCTAGGTAGGTTTCTCCTCTATTTAAGCCTCCTAGACCACCTAAGGTGAACTAGACTAGCTATGGGAGGTGACCCAAGTTTAGCTAGTTGGCCAAACCTCTTTTTGATTACAACAGGACACTTAGGATATTTGACAAACACCTAGGCATGGCACCCTGAAGATTTAATCACGCAGACTTAGTTGAATTACCACTGAGGGAAGTTGGGGGTTTGTTGCTGCCTAATTCGCACCTTGAGTCACGTCGCAGAAATCTTCAAACCACTGGGTGCGACCTTGGGGGCAAGCAAGAGTCAAGTGTTGTCACTTGATCTTGACTCCTTCGTCTAGGCTCTCTCCTAGCGAAGTCAAGGGGGGTGGTCCCTAGTATAATAAACTATGGTATTTAATCTATAACAATAGAACAATTAGTCTAGGAGATGGGATGAAATAAAACTTTGAAACTAAGATAAACTGCAAATGATTTAAATGACTAGCATATTAAAAAAACTTTTTTCTCACAACACATTAATTAACTTAAGCATACAAATAAATAAGCTTGCCAGATATACCAATGCTAATGGAGTGCTTGTGTAAAAAGGGTTGCTAGTGAAGTCTCAAGAAGTATTGCAGTTGTCTTAGTTGGTCAATTTTAGAATTATTAAATGAGTAATTAGGAAGTGGGTCAATTCTTGGTAAATTTTATTATAGATGTGGTAATGATCTTTATTATTATGGGGAGATGGCATTCCAGATATACCCAGTGGTACGAGGAATATGTCCGGATTTACCAAGGAGTGGCTCTCACAATGACATCTGGGCTAGATGGAGTCGCAGGGTTGTGTTGAACACTACACCAAACGAGGGTGTAGCCTAACGGTGCCCGACAGTCACTTTCTAGTGGTTTCCGCTTCACTTGTAGAATTTCCCCACAACCTTGGCGAAATCGAATGAAGTGCCGGATTTTTACTTATAGGGATTTATTGAAGTTTTCCACTAATTACTAGTCACTTCAATCCCTTTCTGATTGTCCCATTGATCCAGCCAAAGGCCTGTAATGGTCACAAGAGCATATGGGGAAGGAAGTCTTGTAATTTTTTTTTTTAAGAACTAAGTGAGTTTTTAAATCTCAGTGCCGATAATCTCGTTATCGAGAACACAACTGGATTGATAAATTTCACTTCATAAACTTAAAAGAAATTGAAAAAATAAAAGAAAAGTGAAAAAAAGTGAAAAAATTGAAATAGTGTGAATTCCCCCTAGGGTGTGGGCACTTGGCTGCCCACTTGCTTCTCTTTTTTACAATGATTTAGAAATAGGAAACACTTGTGCTCCTTTGTAGAATAGAAAACACAAGTTTTTACAATTCAAGGCCTTAAAGAAATGGCCAATGAGAGAAGTATGAGAAGAGGGATCTTTGGTTTGACTTAGATCCTCAAAAATTTGCCATAGTGCCTCTTTGTTCAATCAATCTCTGCTGCAAAACAACAAATAAAATTTGATCAAATATGCTAGATAATCATATTAAAACATACAAAATTTGACCAAAAGTTCAAGTACTTTAAAGATAGAAAAAATCTAGATGTTAATCTAGTACTTGCTTATGATTAGATCTGGTAAAATACTACTTTAATAATCAGATCTAAATCTTTAAATGTGCATATGTAAATCAGAATGCTAAGATATTTTCCAATATTTCAATGAGATTTAGATATGCAATAAGAGTTAGTAACTAAAAATTTGAAGTTTTATGTGACGGCAAGAAATGAGAAGAAAAATGCCCCAAAGCTTGGAAGCTTGGGCAATGGAGTTTTCCAATGGAAGGAAGAGGGATATAGATCTTCCAATGATGACGCAAAGATGTGGGAGATCCAACAAAGATCCACCACTTCTTTGAAGGAGATACCTGCACAACTTGAACTAAATCCTGAAAGATCTCGTTAATAACTTGAAACACTTGCACAAGAGATTAGAAAAATATGCATACAAACAAGTAAAACATATAATTTCTTGATCTTTGCAAATAAGAAGATAAAGAGCTAAGCAAGTAAACACACTTGGATTAGTTCTTCAACATCTATCTTACCATGCATGGTTATAACAATATACTAACAAGGATTAGTTCTTCAACATCTATCTTACCATGCATGGTTATAACAATATACTAACAAAGAATGGAATTGACACAAGTACACCTCACACAAGAGAATAGGTCGTGCACATATTGATACCCTAAACAGGCATGCCTCCAAAGCCTTCACTGTATTCCACAATGATAACAAATTACAAAGTACAGGACCAGAGGTTCAATGCCCAAATCATCCGTCTGGAATGAAGAGGGGTTGCTTGCTTAATAGAAAACTGAGAGCAAACCCCAAGGTGGGCAAATTTTCCAAGTGTTGGAGCTTTTTGAAATGATTGGGGGCGAACTAGAGTGAAATAGAGGTGGTAGGCGCCACCTCTCACAAGGTAGGTCAGCCCCCCCTCTTTCTGTGACACGTATACAACAAGAGGTGAGTTTTTTCATGGATAAATGTGCCCCTCTAAGGAGAAATTTGCCTCCTCATAAATTTGATTGAATCAAGCCAATTTGATCTTGATTTGGTCTCCAATTACCCCCAACATCATCCTTAGTTAACTTGGAACATGTCTGGGACAAGTTCTCACTGATTTAGGGATGTGTTTTTTTTCCATATTTTTCCTTTTTCTAATATTTTATTCACTTTTTGCCTTTTTTGGAGAGAATTTCACTTAAGTGATAAATAATCACTTTAAACTTAGGAATAGTGTGTTTAGGGGTTAAGTGGGGGCCCTAGATCCAAAAACGAGCATCCACATGATCAAATTGGCTCCCTAGGCCCAATTTTATGACCTTTTGAACTTTTACAATTAAAATACACCTTATCGATGATTTTATTAAAAATTTAAAAAATCCTATGAAAGACTTAGCGCATGTCCACGAAACTTTGGGACTATGACTAGCATGGTATAATACATAGACCCTAGGCTTTAGAAACCTTTTAAGGCATAATCACCAATTTCACCTTCTCGACTTTGGAGGATTTTGAGTGAAAAACACAAAAAATATATGTTGCTTAAAAAGCGTCACATAATCGACGAGGGAAAAAGCACTCAAGGATGATGACCTTGATGACCAAGTCCTAAGAAGGCCAAGCCTTTTACAAAAGAAACTATCATGCTATGTCATTTATTACAATTCCCCTCGAGGGGTTGTGAACATGCGAAAAAGGGACCACAACTGGCCCTGATGAAACCATGGACTTCCTGAGCACTGAGTAAGGACAATTGATTTGTTCCGATCCTTGGTGGCTCACTCGAAAAATCCATCCTAGTGCAACTTAGTTGGTAACATCTGGCTTCAACTGTGGGACGTCTGTTCAATCTGGTCTTTGGGAAAGGAGAGCACGCGAGAACCATAGAATCTCTGGTTTATATATACCCTGTAAAAACATCTCAACTTGACAAGAAAACCTTAGTAGCACAAGCTTTATATAAAATCCAAATGAACCAATAAGTTGCTTTATTCAAACAAAATAAATGAAGCTAACTAATGAAAGAAAAGTTTTATTATAGCTAAGTACATAAAAGAAATGCAAAAAAGGGTAAATGTTCACTTTGAGGAGCTTATTTCCCTACTCTAAGCATATCATAATCAATATGTTAAGTAAAATGAAAAATCCAATGTAGCCACCTTAACATTTTATCAAAATTTAAAATTTTTCTCGTGTTTGGTTATCAGCCAAAACAAGGATATCTTTAATAGAAAATTCAAACTTTTGCGAATATTCAAGAGGCGCGGGTTGGATGGGAAATCATAGGTATGTAGAACATCATCAAACTGCTTCCCAAACTGGCATGTGCTTCTGCAAGCTTCCACTATCCAAACCTGGATAGGGCTAATGTAGATATCTATATGATGAGGAAGATCAACAACTCCATCATACATATAAAAAGGCCTTATCGGTTGATAACTCTCTGTGTAAACCCTAGGCTGCTCCAAATTATGAGGAAACTCTGAATGTGAAGATGTAGGCTCAGAATGACATTCCATCGGCTGCATCGAATCTGACTCTTCAATCCATTGTTTTCCCAGGTCTCTACTACTAACACTTGTGTGTGATTCTGAATGATCATATGAGAACTCTACATGATCCTCTTCCATACCAAGATCTCCAAAGGTCTCCAAATCGATACTCCCTTCTCTCGATACATAAAAATATGGGCTTCTTAATGTATGTCCAATAATCATCATCCATACCTTTGTCAAATATGGGAGAATCCTCATTCATGGCACCACATTCCTGGATACACTCATGCTCATGTTTACCATATTCTTCTTCAGAATGTTTGGTTTCAAAAATGTTACAAGGGAATGAACTTTTCAAACTCTCATCACCATAAAGAGAACATGGAGGAGTGTCTTCATACACCATATAGACCTCCTCATAATTATCAATTTCTGTGATGGATTCTTCTTGAGGTACATCTGGGATACACATGTGATCATCCTCACTGAAACAATCCTGAGGATACTTCAAGTCTTCAGTAGTTTCTATCATGGCGCAGTGAAGAGGACCTTCAATAACATCTTTAGTTAAGGGACCTTCATCAATATCTTCAATGGGGTCGCTTGGGATATGCTGCTCAATGGGCTCCTCTAGCTTTTCCACATCTTCATTATTTTCCGTTGATGTGACATGAGGATGATTTTCAACATCTTTAATATTTTCTGTTGATATGACATGATGATGGTTTTCAAAACTGTCTTCAGATGAGGTCTCTTCATGAACTTCTTCAATTACACTGTCACAGATGTGCCCATCTTTGGAATCCTGCTGTGTATTGAGAGAGGCATCATATTCTTTAATAAGTCGCTTAATCTCTTCCTTTCTAAAATAACTTAGAGGGATTTCCACACATTTGACGTTGTCCATGACAACATGAGGAAGCTCCTCAATAGGAGTATAGTGGACCTCTTCTTTGCTTAAATGTTCGAGAAGTAATTCCAAGTCCTCAACACTTTGTATCATGGCAAAGGGTTCATCATATGTTTCAGTATGATACTCTATCCTAGATAGGTAGAAGGTAAAGTTTTTTTCAAGGAATAATTCCAAACCATTCATACTACCCCTACCATCATGCCACTGCTCTAAAAACATCCAAAGGAAGCTTGGAAAGGAGTTTATACACTTATTAGAAAGGCCTTGATAGAACCAACAACATGCCTCATCCTGAAAAGTACTAGCAAACATTTCCATCATATTGTCCTCATAAAGCACATTGGAGTTAGCCATTAACTAAAGGAAAGACTTGACATGCCAGATGGCTGAATCACCATAATTTCCATGAAAGATTGGAAGCCATTTATATCTATTCCCCACACCATGACCAAAGTTAGGAAAACGTGGGATGTTTAAGAAATCGATGGGATGAAAAAATTTGACTATCTGAGGACCACATTGCTCCCTCAGTTCATCCATATCATATATCTATTATCAACAATGTGCATGTGATATAACCATGGAACTTTGTACTGAACAGGTGTAGCTGTCAATTGATGAGCTTCGGAAAAAATCTCAATGTGTTGCGTGTGCTCATCTACACACAACAAATCTTCACAGGTTTTTTGAGATAACAGGGTTTTATCCCTTCAATGGAGTTGCCAAAGTGAGAAGAAAAATATGCATTTAAACACTCACAAAAAAAATCTTCTGCTTTTCTTTGATAATTTATAAGACAAAAAAAGTTAGTGGAGTCGCCAGATGAAAAGTAAAGATCTATTTTAAACATTCATCAAACAAAGCAAAAACAAAAAAGTGGAAAACAAAGCAATATTTCAGGAATAGAAAGATTTATCCCCGACAACGGCGCCAAAATGTTGTCGCCTAATTCGCACCTCGGGTCATGTGGTAGAAATTTTCAAGCCACTGGGTGCGACCTTGGGGGTAAGCAAGAGTCAAGTGTTGTCACTTGATCTTGACTCCTTCGTCTAGGGTCTCTCCTAGCAAAGCCAAGGGGGGGGGTCCCTAGTAAAATAAACTATGGTATTTAATCTATAACAATAGAACAATTAGTCTAGGAGATGGGATCAAATAAAACTTTGAAATTAAGATAAAGTGCAAATGATTTAAATGACTAGCATATTAAAAAACTTTTTCGCACAACACATTAATTAACTTAAGCATAAAAATAAATACGATTGCCAGATATACCAGTGCTAATGGAGTGCTTATGTAAAAAGGGTTGCTAGTGAATTCTCGAGAAGTATTGTAGTTGTCTTAGTTGGTCAGTTTTAGAATTATTAAATGAGTAATTAGGGAGTGGGTCAATTCTTGGTAAATTTTATTATAGATGTGGTAATGATCTTTATTATTATGGGGAGATGGCATTCCAGATATACCCGGGGGTACGAGGAATATGTCCTGATTTACCAAGGAGTGGCTCTCACAGTGACATGTGGGCTAGATGGAGTCGCGGGGCTGTTTTGAACACTACATCAAACGAGGGTGTATCCTAACGGTGCCCCACGGTCACTTTCTAGTGGTTCTTGCCTCATTTGCAAAATTTCCCCACAACCTTGGCGAAATCGATTGAAGTGCCGGATTTTCACTTATAGGGATTTATCGAAGTGTTCCACTAATTACTAGTCACTTCAATCCTATTCTGATTGTCCCATCGATCCAGCCAAAGGCCTGCAGTGGTCACAAGAGCATACGGGGAAGGAAGTCTTGTAAATTTTAAGTTTTTTAAGAACTAAGTGAGTTTTTAAATCTCAGTGCCGATACTCTCGTTACCGAGAACACAACCGGATTGATTAACTTAATAAACTTAAAAGAAATTGAAAAAATTAAAGAAAAGTGAAAAAAAAGTGAAAAAATTGAAACAATGTGAATCCCCCCTGGGGGGATGGGGTGTGGGCACTTGGCTGCCCACTTGCTTCTCTTTTTTACAATGATTTAGAAATAGGAAACACTTGTGCTCCTTTGTAGAATAGGAAACACAAGTTTTTACAATTCAAGGCCTTAAAGAAATGGCCAATGAGAGAAGTATGAGAAGAGGGATCTCCGGTTTGACTTAGATCCTCAAAAATTCGCAAGAGTGTCTCTTTGTTCAATCAGTCTCTGCTGCAAAACAGCGAACAAACTTTGATTAAATATGCCAGATAATCATATTAAAACATAAAAAATTTGACCAAAAGTTCAAGTACTTTAAAGATAGAAAAAATCTAGATGTTAAGCTAGTACTTGCTTATGATTAGATCTGGTAAAATACTACTTTAATAATCAGATTTGAATCTTTAAATGTGCATATGTAAATAAGAATGCTAAGATATTTTCCAATATTTCAAGGAGATTTAAATATGCAATAAGAACTACTAACTAAAAATTTGAAGTTTTATGTGACGGAAAGAAAGGAGAAGAAAAATGCCCCAAAGCTTGGAAGCTTGGGCAATGGAGTTTTCCAATGGAAGGAAGAGGGATATAGATTTTCCAATGATGACACAAAGATGTGGGAGAGCCAACCAAGATCCACCACTTCTTTGAAGAAGATACCTGCACAACTTGAACTAAACCTTGAAAGATCTCGTTAATAACCTGAAATGCTTGCACAAGAGATTAGAAAAATATGCATACAAACAAGTAAAACATATGATTTCTTGATCTTTGAAAATAAGAAGATAAAGAGCTGAGCAAGTAATCAAACTTGGATTAGTTTTTCAACATCTATCCTACCATGCATGGTTATAACAATATACTAACAAAGAATGAAATTGATACAAGTATACCTCACACAAGAGAATAGATCATCCACACATTGATACCCTACACAAGTATCAATTTTTCCAAAGTTGGACCTCAATTTTTTTTCCATTTTTTTTATTGTTGTTACATTGAAGAGTTGACTTCTCTTCCACCCCTGGCTGTGAGATCACCTCTCTTCTCTCAGTGTGATATTTTTTTCTTTCAGCTGTAAACATGCCTAAGCTGATGATCAGAACTGCCATAATGTTGCACGATGCCTTTGTCTTGTAAGAATTGCTTTAAACGTTGTTTGTATGACTTACCTGCTTTAGTGTAAAATAGCAGACAAAGTTAACGAAAGCTGCAAGAAAAACATTATAAAAGCAATACAAAAGCTCCAGGCAGAAACACTCTCAAACATTATCTAACTGCAATTGATATGAACCCAAATAAATATGTTTTTTAGATATTATGCTGCGCTAGTTTTCAAAACTATCAAGTGGCAGAAACATTTATGCAATTTTTATTTAACATAAGGCTGCTGATTATTTTTTGGTTGTTTTGAGATACGGCAGATGAGGAATCAGGTGATCAGAGGAGAAGTGAAGAAAAACAGAAAAGATACAAGAAATCAAACAAGCAAGAGGTTTGTTGCTGTTTGTGTAGGCTATTGATCATCATAACTTCATTCCTGATAAGTGGTAAGAGACTTGGATGATAAATGAGAAAGTATATTGTGTAGCATTCGCTCTATTGATCATCATAACTTCATTCCTGATAAGTGGTAAGAGACTTGGATGATAAATGAGAAAATATATTGTGTAGCATTCACTTAGAGCAATACTTGGAAATATATTATTGCCTACTTTTCTGCTTGCATCGAGTAAAGGCAATCAATGATATGCATGTTCTACTTTTCAAACACTAACCAACAATTATCACATGCCTCACCTGTGTATTGCACACATTCAATAGAAAGGAAGAACTTGAACCCAAAATTGTGACATCTTCTTTATTAGATAAGATAATATGGAAGAGGTCTAAGAATCAGACTCTTCATTAAAATCAAATGAAAACATTGAAAAGCTCATCGTTAAGTATTCATACTTGCTGTTTCAGATCATAAATCCGAAAGACTGCCTGAAACTGCAAATGATGGGGAAAAAATAATATTCGTGTGCTCGAAATAGTAAAGAGACATTTTAATTTCACCTCCTCTAAGATTGCAACTAATTCTTAAGAATCACAAACAAAATACTATATATACTCTTCTGCATAAACTGCTCCCTCCTCCCTTCCTCTTTGTTGATTCGAATAAAGGACTATTCATTGTCTGTGTTGTCCGCCGATTGCACATCAGCAACAGAAACTTTCCGAAAGCTGTCTCCTCACTTAGGAAAGTGGGAGAGGTGTGACCTTGGGGGCAAGCACAGAGCTAGGTACTGTCATTTACTCCTAGCTCCTCCGTTTAGGCTAACTCCTAATGAAGCCAAGGGGGGTAGTCCCTAACAAAGAGTTTTCTATGGCTCAATGTGGTTAAAGTGTTTTAAATGGTTACGGATGCGGATGGGTGTTGTTTAGGAGTTATTGTGATTAAATGTGTTTGTTTTTTATGAATTCGACACATAAGACAAAACAATCCACGTTGCTATCAAGAGAATTAAAAGATAAACAATAATTCAAGACTTTATAAAGATGCATTCACAGATAGAAATTAAAATGTTCCAAAGACAAGTGATCCAGATATAATAATTATGCAAAGCTTAAAAGACCAGTCCCTGTATGGAGTCAGAGCTCTGCAATGCTTTTAAGAAATAAAGCTAGTGGATGTAACGTTGTGCAAGTGCTCTTGGTATGTTTTAAATATTTTAAGTGATCTTGCTTATGGTGTCAACGAAGGTTTGTCAAGAGCCGGGAGAATGTTCCAAGTTTAATTTGTTGAAGACATGACGGCTCGCTCAGTATCCCAGGCTGGTATCGCGAAGATTGACCAGCTAGCTGAGAAGCTTAGTGTCATGTCCCCAATTTTGGCCTAAGGAAAATAGACCAAGGTCACTTAAGAAGCATTTAGAAAATTATTAATGGTGACAAATAAGGAGAAAATAATTATTGGCTAAGGGGAAGTAATAATTACCCAGTGCATGGTTTCTGCTGTTCTATAGTATTTTTCTATGGTATGGGCAACAAGTAGATAATAGAACATGGTTTTTATTGGCCCATGGTATTTATCCATGGTATTGGAGACTTTCCAAGGATAAAAGGAGGCGGAGGCAAAGGGAAAAGGCATGCTTGAATATTTGGAGATTTGTTCTTGAGACCGTCTAGGGGTTAGCCTAGAGTTTTCGTTTGGGGTTGGCAAACTCCATCCGTCCATTTTGGTCTAGTTTCAGTGGTGTGACGGACCCACCCTAGCTGGACAAAGGGGGAGGATCCATTCAGGGTCTTCATTGGAGCTTCGTCATCCGGGTTGGCATCACCTTTCAGGTTCTTGTTGAATGTATTTTGGTAGCTGATATCACAGCCATAGTTATTGTACTGTTTACTCTTTGTTAGTAATAATAAAGGTGCCAATATCATCTCGCCATTGTGATGTGCTATGGAATGTGTCTAAAGTGTTTGATGAAATGTCTATGAGAATACATGTTGCTGGTAAAAGTTATAAATCAATGTAAAATTGATTAATGTTGACAAATTCATAGATTTTGTGATCATTCCGGATCGGGGATACTACACTTAGACAATAGGGAGTTCCGACGCCTCTACTAAGAAGAACTTAGGAAATTCTCTACAACGCCGGTGCGTTGGTTATGGGGGTTTAAATTTTATTATGTTTCTTTTGCAAGATTAAAAATCCAATGCCGTTTTTGGGTACTCTGATTTTGAAGTCGGTCAGAGCATACTCCGGCAAGGAGACAACGAAGTTAATTAATTATGGAGGAATGTGTTGCAAATTTTATTAAGTCGATTAATTAAAACTCTCCGACAGAGAGCGCTCTTGACCTTGTTTTATGACAAAGGTTGAAGAGACTTAGCTAATCTAAATGCCTAATGCAAGGATATGCAAGTCTAACTATGCTCTTCGATAGAGAGTGCTCTTGACTTGGATTATGACAAGTTCAAGAGACTTAATTAATTAATTGATTAAACTTAAAAGAAAAATAAAGATCTAAACTACCCAGGAGTCTCTTTCAGGTTTTTTAGGCCCTAATCAGGAAAGCATGGAGGTAAGTAAAATTATATCAAAAGAAGTAAACAAACTTTGCATTAGCTAAGTAAATAAACAATTAAAACCTTTTTTACTTTTATATTTTATGAATGATAAACTAATCAGAAATGAACTATCCAACTTTAATGAAAAACAAATTTCTAACGATTGAAACTATTCTATCCTACTTTTAGCAAAATATGAAGCAAAGCATGAAAATGAGGAGACGATACAAGCTTCCCCCAAATGGGGAAGAGGGGTGTGGGAGCCGTAATCCCACTTCCTCTTTATTAATTTGTTTACAATGCTTTCCTTTGCTGCCTTTGTTGCTTATTTTCTTATTCCTGGGAGGCATTTGGAGCAATCTGCAGAAGGGGAAAATAAGAAGAGGGAATTTATGGTTTTTTAGGGCTTGATTCTTCAGAATTTCGCCAACATTTCCGCTGTACCTGTCACAGAAGTAAAAAATCAGCAAGCACATATTGTTAAAAGATGGTAGGAAAGACAATGCAAAATAAAATTTAAAAAAAAAATTTTGGAAAATTTTTTATACTTAGAAATTTTTTTGAACATTCACATGCAAAGCATAAATTTTTCCCTAGATCTAATGAAGGAAACTAGATCTAGCAAAAGCTCTAAAAACAGATCTGAATAATGAATATTGAAACTTGGATCTATTTCATGAGCAAATGCAAAAATTTAAAGAAGAAGGGTAGAGAAAGAAGTATTTTGTGGATGGAACACAAGAGATGGAAGAAGACTTTGACTTTCTTTCGAATGAGAAGAGAACGATCCTTGTAAACCCTGCAATCACAAAATGTTAGATGACCGGTTGCTTGAAGCTTGGGCTAGATGTAGCTGAACTCGCACCCTTCTTCAACCTGTGAACCCCGCTAATACTAAACTCAGATACAAGTGAGATCATATATATGAAAAGTATGCTAAGATAGTTCAATCGAGATCAATATTACGTATAACTAACTACTCATATTCATCAAGATTAGAACTTGCTTTGCATAAATAACTGAGAGCCCAGACCTGAAGATGAAGAGTTAAGAGTGAGGGGAGGCCTCCACCTAGGCAAGGCACCCCCACTCCAACCCTAAGCACTGAAAACCACCACTAGATGAAGCCACACGTGTGAAGACGTCTCCTTGAGGAAGAGGGGCGTGAGCTTGAAGGAAGAGGCATCTGCTAGGTTTGGAGGAGCCACATGCTAGGTATGGAGGAGCCACTACCTGGAGTTCATCAATACAAGACCTAGTTCTACCTCAATCAAAACATTAAGCCAATGAGCAAGCTCCCCATCACCAAAACGTGGTCATCACTGAAGGAGGGGATTTTGCTAAGTGAATGATAACTCAATGCTCACTGAATGCTAACTGAAGCCGAGTTCTTTTAACTCCAATTATCATTAATGCCCGATGCCATGTCATTCTGCATTTCATTTCGTTGAATTCAGATTAATTTGGAGAGATTTGGATTTTCTCCAAAATAATCATTTTAATTATTTAATCAATAATTTCCCCAAAGCTGGCTTTTTTGAGAAGTTATGCGTTATGTGGCCGAATGATGATCTGAAAGTTGGATTTGGTTGGCTGGCTGATCAAGAATGATTTTTGGCTTAAGGTTAGAGCCTTCAATCATTGAATTTGGGTTCCGAATGACTAACTTATTACAAATTGAATTTTTCCATTTAAATTATGGAAAAATTTAATTAGAAACTTTTAGGGAAAATTTAAAAAATTAAAAAATAATTAAAAAATAAAAATTTGACGCGTCCGGTAAATTTTTTTCAAATTTTTTCTGAGGGTCTTAGTGACTTAGGACATGACCATAGTCTATTCTAACAATGTCTAGTAGGTTTATATATACTCAGTTGGGCTCTAACAACCCCCCAAGGCCCAGAATTCAAAATCAGGCATTCAGCTTTGGAGGAAGCGGGAGAAAACGTCGTCAATTATACTCGGCTATAGGCAAAGCATAATTGTCAAGGGCAAAAAACTCCCTTGAATACCTTAGTTGAAATTCTACGTCTTAGGAGACCGAACCACTCAAAACACCCTACTAGCACATTTTATTACAAACCCCGCGGGGCCATGGTCACAATTATTCAAAACAAAAACTGACTAGCCAAAACTGGCTAGACACAAAGGCGGATCATCTGATACACTGGGAACAAACATTGGTCATGTTTGTCAACTGGCGGCTCCTCAGGTAATCCAACTATGGTACAAAACGTTGGCAACAGTCTGCTATAAGATAAACGATACAAACAATTAACAATTAACAATGTCCTCAATATGATTGAAATTGAAAACAAACTGACCTAGCGTTGAGATTTCAAGAGATAATTGGGGATTGAATGGAACTGTTATCACATCCATAGTAGCCGGGGTACCATGATGTAGCAGATCATATTTTTGTCCCAGACCAAAGTCAGTCTGTAATGTCCCTAAAAGTGACATGCATGCAAACCCTAAAAGTGAGATGCATGCGAACCCTAAAAATGACATGCATGCCATCCCAGCATTATTTTAATGA
>LPNX011011230.1:483329-510596 GCA_001517045.1 Pseudotsuga menziesii
TTGCGGGAGCATTCACCGGAGACAACAGAGATCAGTTTCTCTCCGATCCAGATCTCAGTACTTGCAGACTTTATCTGCAGCAGTTCAGCCAGTTATCAGTGGTAAGTGTGCATTCTGTCTCACAAACCCTAACCCTAATTTTTCCTATAAAATAGGGATTTTTGCCTGGCAGTTTGTAAGCCCAATTGTATCTGCATAATTATTTAGAAATAGAAAATATCGGGATTTGGGATATTACACAGTCATACATTGAGATGATCCTATTTTGACAGCAGCGATTAGTGGCTGAGTACATGCAGAGTGTCAAAGCAGTGTGCCAGTGTTCCCTTTGGTGATGAACCTCTCGCTAAGCCCCGAGGGAGGCTTGCTATGCCATGGTTATGCTGAGCCAAAGCAATCCCAACACATGTGATTGATTAGTTTTCCTAGCCTTGCTGGTGCATTAGAGACAGATCTAGTGCAAGAACATGTGGTTGATCAAGTATATGGCATGTGGGTTGCATATTATTGTTCTCTTTTGCTTATCTTAGTAGATTAGACTGAGCCTTGTGGTGATATCATTGGTGGATCATTATCTTCTTGAGTGTGAAATTGAATAGTGGTGTAGTGTTAGTGTTGTGTCATTGGCTGCCAGTAGGGTTATCTGTTTTTAGTTGAGTTCGTCTCCCATTTATTTGTGGGCACCATTTTCCCACTTGTATTTCCATCCACCCGTGTCATCCATGCAGTAGGATACCCTGTGACTATGGATGATTTGTGTGATCAAAGAGCCTTCTCCCCACTGTGACCTCTGTGTATTGACAGGCCTCCATGTTTTACTCTTGTCTCGGATCTGGAGTGTGAAAGTGTCCCCATTAGTCCTCCAAGTAAGTTGTCCTACCATCATTACATGCATATGTTTGATTCTTGTTATATCTAAATGAATGCAAGCCAAAGAGGCTAAAGAAATGACAAATCAAGCCAAAATGCTAGAATAAAATGAATTAAAGGGCCAAATAAAAGTAGATGAGGAACACATGCAAAATCAAAATAACTGCTGGCCCCATAAGAAAAGAATGTAATGAGTTCTCGAAAAGATCCCCGTGGAACCTGAATCATGCTTGGAAGTGAGTTGTAGGTTCTAGAAGTGATCCAATTTACACATGTTAATACCCCCCATGGGGGAATTGTAATAAATGACGTAGCATGATGACTTTGTGTAAAATGATTGGCCTTTCAGAGACTTGGTCATTAGTCCAATTACTCTAGAGTGTTTTTTCGTTGTTAATTATATATCGCTTTTCAACTACTTATAATTTTCAAGTTTTTCACTCAATCCTCCAAAGCTGGAGTAATTGTCCTGGTGGTTAGGCCTTAGGGGGTTATTAAAACCTAGTGTCGCGTATATTACCATGCTAGTCATTATTTTTGAGTCTCATCGACATGTGTTAAGTCCCCCCTAGGTTTTTTAAATTTTCCATTAATAAAAAATTTCCTGCAAAAACAAGATATTTTAATTGTAAAATTTCAGTAAGTCATAAAAGTGGTAATAGGAGGCGTAATTTGTCACAGGGGTGTATGTTTTCTAACTTAAAGCACCCACTTTACCTATGTACCCACTTTGAGAGGGAAATTAGTGAATTTTAATCACTTAATTTTATTTTCTCTCGAAAAGTTCATGAAAAGATCAAATAAATGGGAAAAATCAGGATATCATCAATCAAGGAAGTTTGTTTGGGACATGTTTCAGTCCTCTACAGTGGTGGAAAACTGTTTGGCAGTTAAAGGGGTGTTAGTAAAGGAGCCAATCTTGTGATTGAAGTTACAATTGATCTCTCATGAAGGTGGGGCACATCTCTTACGGAGGGGGGGCACACTTCATCTTGAGAGGTGGCGTAGGATATGTGAGGGGTGGTTCCTACCTCCCTAAATCATCTCCATCTCACTCCAATTCACCCCAGTTAACTCCCTCATCAACTAGTGTGCCCTCAATCTCTCCTTCCACTTGGCAAAGGCACCCTCCTTAGGAATTGCTCCCTATTTTCCTATTTAAGCAAGAGTAGGCTCCCTGATTTGGGATGGTTGGAGTACAAAAATGTTGCCTAAGCTTTGAAGCTTTGTATTGTATTGTATTGGATTAAGAAAGTCTTTGGAGGTCCTTTTGCTGGTGTGCGGATGCATTGTCAATGGTATATGAGGTAATTGTAGCGTAGCTTGTTTTATTTATTGTTAATCTGACCTTTGAAGAATTGCTTTTAGGTAGTAGGATAAATGATTTGGATTCAATTTCATTTATTTCTTACCTATGCTTAGAGATCTAGAATTTACATGTACTATTTGTTTATATGTATGTTATTCTAACCTCTTGTATAGGAAGCACCCGATTTGATGCTCTTGTTGCAAGTAGTTTTAGCTGTGTATGTGATCTCTTTTGAAGGATTGGCTGATCTAGGTTGACTCTCCCATCTCTTCAAGCACTTTCAGAAGGACATAGTTCACCCGCTTCCCACCAACAGACTCCATAGATCTGACGTTCCCAACGTTAAGCTGCTTCTTATCTCCTTCACTTTAAAATTAAGCTTTCTTAGTTACTGTTCTTTACACACTTAAGCAAGCTAGTTTCATTTTTCAAGAATACTAAAAGGCTGATTTGTTTAAGTATGCATTCTATAGACTAGATCTAGAAGTATAAAGGTTTAATTTTAGTAGATATAGCTCCTAACCAAGTACTTTTGTTCATTTAAAAGTTATATCTTTCAAAGTACTTAAGTAGTATTTTATTTTTTATGTTTTTAACGACTAATCTAGCACGTTTGGTGCCAAGTTTGTTGGTTGTTTTTTATCATTTGACGAATAGGTAGAAGGGCACTTCGGCAGAATTTTCAAGATTCACACCATCCAAGACCCCCTTTTCTTTTCTGTCTTTCTTCGAGTGAATTTTTTAGCCACAAACTTATAAGTTTGTTGGTACTGATCTATAAAGGACCACAAACATTCCCTCATTGTAAAAAAGTCATAATAAAAGCAAGTGGGCTACCCAACACCCAGTCTCCATCACATTTTGCACTCACTTCGCTAAATTAGTTTCCTTTCAGTTATTTCATTTTGCTTAAGGTAAGTGAGCCTTTACTATTTATCCTTAATTATGCTCTTGTCGTTGCAGTGGGCTTGCCTGAGTCGGTGACCAAAAATCAGAAACATGATACTCAGTAGTAGATTAATAGGGAAATCCATTAGAAGTTTATCTTTAAAAAGGTGAGAGGTTGCATTGAACATACCACGAATTCAGAGGGATGCCTTAAGCAGATTGCGTCTCCCCTTGTTGGATATCCGATACTATTGCTCTGCGCTCATTTTAAGAGGATAAATTCTTAGTGGGCCAAACCAAGAATCAAACCCACTTTAAGCAACTCACCAATAGTATAATAAAACGAACCAAGAGCACATGCAAAACATTTCCCTTTTAGCAACTATCTTTATTTTTCGACACTGGCCTACTTGTGATTCAATCTTTTACTTACGCATATGATTTGATATGCAGCTAGTGTGGATTCGCTTTCATATCACTCTTGTGTCAATCAATAAACTCCTAGATTTACTTTTGTATTTATTTTAATTAGCCTTAGTTACTATTTTTTAGGGACTACCTCATTTGGCGTCGTTAGTAGTTGGGCTAGACAGAGGAGTCTGTTGCTGCCTAAAAACACACTTGATCGTGGAAAAGTCTTCCAACTACTAGGTGTGTTCCCGAGGGCAACTATGAGTTTAGAACCCAATGTCACCTTAGTTCATAACTCCTCCGTTTAGACCACAACTCCTAAAGGCCAAGGGGGGTAGTCCCTACGTACTAAGTTCTTTTTTGAAGAATGTTTTCAGGGAGTTTTAAATTACAAAAAAATGACAGTCAGGGTGCAGTGATGCAAATATTTCAATGTCAAGCAAACCCTTTAACAATCAACCAATAATGCATGCAAGAGAGAAACAATCAAATAATCAAAATGACCAGTGCCCTCTCTACTCGGGTTATGGAGTCACAATAATCAACTTCAAATAATTTTTCTAACGCATCAACTCATTTACTTTAACAAATATACAAGAACATGATGGCTTCCAATAAATGAGTAAGTTAAAATTAAGTGATTGCAAAGTAGAGAAATGTAAATGATTGTAACAATGTTATGCAAGTGGTCCTGTAAGTTTTAGTAAATTTTATGTCTTTCTTTGATTTAGGAATTAACATTAGAGGAAATTTGGGGTCTAAAATGGGCCTTATAAGAAAACGTGTCAAAATAAGTTTTTGTGAGTTGGAATTCAAGAACCAATAGAATTTCAATAAAATAAGTCAACCATAATGGTTGAATTGACATATTTGTCATTAAAAAAAACTACTTTTTTTGTTCGTATTTTCGACATATCTCATTGTGTTTTTACTCAAATTTCGATCGAGAGAGCTCGTTGGATGCGGAATTTGATTCCGCATCCAACGAGCTCTCCCGATCGAAATTTGAGTAAAAACACAGGGAGATATGTCGAAAATACGAACACAAAAAGTAGTTTTTTTCTTTCTTCCTCCAAAATTAATCAATATTATTTTATTATTGTAACTATTATTTTATTATTTCCCTTAGGAGGCCCATTTTAGACCCCAAAATTCCTCTAATGGGTGTTTGTTGCAAAGAAATGAACTATTCAAGATGTCTACCCCAAGAGACTATCTCCTTCGATTAGAGAGAGAATGTCGAGTGCTCAACATGGGAACACAAGGTTCCCACCTCACTCCACGGGTCAAACTCGAAACTTGCTGGGTGCTCAACTAGAGGACACAAAGTGCCACGAAGCCTTCTACGGCCTCTACCCCACTAGCTCCACATGTCAAGCCTCTTTTTCTCCTTTCTAATGAAGATACTTATCTGGGTGCCTATTAAACTAGCCAACACAAATCTTCTCCCTTTCTTGTCACCCAAGATCGGATCAACCGACAAGGGGAGTGAATACGAGGCGAAGATTGGGGCAAGGTTTATTTTAAACGAAATGAAGAATTTAACAATTATTAACAATGCAAGCCAACACGCTATTGCAAGGATGGCATAGCCGAATCACTTGCAAGGTGTTGGAAAATAAGAATGAAAGAAAGAAAGATACAAGCCAGCACGATTTCACAAGGATGGCAAAGCTGAATCACTTACAAGGTGTGGGCAAATGAAAATAACAAAACAAAAAAACACTACCCGACACGATTTTGCAAGGATGGCATATAGCCAAATCACTTGCAAGGTGTGGGCAAAAATAAAGAAGAAAATAAAAACAAAATGAAACTCTAACTAATCTAAACCCACACCAATCAACAATTGCTTATGCAAAGGTGGGCAAACCCAACTTCTATTGCTAGCAATGGATGACAAATAAACGAGACTTGATTTAAATGAAAATGCAAAGTAAGAAATCAAGTCCAAGAGACTTTCTTGGACTTGTGACAAAGGCTGAAATTTCAGCGTAAAGAAATAGGTAAAAGAGTGAGAAAAACTGTGTTTTCACCCCTTTCTTGTGATGGCTTTGAAGCTTTTCCTTTGAGGTGGCCTTAAAACTCTTCTATGGCTAAAATTAGGCAGAGTTTTGCCCTGGTTTGTCACCAACCTGCTAAAAACCAGCAAATAGAAAATGATGTAATATGCCCCAAAATCACTTTAGGGAAGTTAGTATGTTAGTGCAATATATATACAAAAATTATACAAAGTTGCCAAATGAATAATTTAAAAAAAACTTGAGTATATAAGAGTTAAAATCAGATTTGAAACACTCCACAAATTAAAACTAAAATGCAGAAATTTGTATGTAAAGAAAGAGAAAAATGGTCCTTTGTTCTTCAAGAAGTGAAGCAATGGGGCATCCAACCGAGGAATCCCACTCTTCAATCCAAACAACCTTCAAATTATAATATTTTCACCATAGTTACATATATCGGCGATATATCACCCATATCGTGAGTCATTCCCCTTGGCGATATATCGCCACTAAAAAATCGCGACATTTACGACATTTTGAATATATCATGATATATTGAATGTGTCGTGATATATTGAAAATATATCGCGATATTTTGGAAAATATCGCCCTACTAAAAAAATTGCATGGAATTTGGAAAATAAATCCATGGGTTAAGTTTTTGGCAGTTTTAATAAAACTAGAGATATTAAATTCTTAAAGTAATAAATGGTAATATTAAATTCTTAAAGTAAAAGTGACATTGTCCTTAACTTTCATTTTCTATCCTTTTACATAAATTTTTAACATTAGCATTAATTGTTTCAGGATGTTTGAGAGTGGTTCCAACGTCATTGGACTTCAAATGCAAAAAGTAGAATTTTAGATCCCATTCGGAATTCAACAAACTTAATAATTTTTCAGGGTTTCAAGATTGCAACAATTCCACTGGATTGTATTAAGTATGAGGGTATGGGATTGGCATTTAATCAAGCACATCAACCCCTCTAAGTACCTTGATGTCGGTGGCATTGACTGTTGAAATCTTTTATCATGAACTAAATAAAAATGTACCCTTCACTCATTAAGCATGGGAAGTTTCATCAAAATTGTAGAGTGTTGACTAATGTCATTGGAGGATCAACTTCGAGATTCGAGGTAGAGGCAAAGGTTAGAGCCTAGAGGTGGGGGGCATAGGGTGCTATTGATTAATAGGATCTCAATATAGGAAATAATTTTTATGATATGCAGTTATGGGAGGATATAGCACACATTGGTTTCCACCTCTGCCCCATTTCGTTCCACCATAGCCCGAGTAGTTGGAGCTTCCAATTTGATGCCTAACTCATCCAAAGCACCTACAGGACCCCCACCTGCTTCTAGAGGAAGAGTGGTGCCCCTTGCCTATAGAAGGGGTAGAGGGGATCAATGATTCCTACTATTTATCATTGTACTATGTAGTATCTAGATGCCTCATGAGTCATGATGATTCATCCATTGAGAGACATTTATTTAGATCATTTGATGTGATTTTCTATCATTCCATCAGGAACATACTTCAGTATTTTCAGTTTATAGTCGATATGTGATCATGATCCACCATTTGACATCTGATGCATCTTATATATTAGTTGTATTTTCATATTTATGCAACAATGTGTTTATTTGATGTTGTTGTTGCTTTAGATGTTAAAAAAATTGAAAAATGGTTATTTTTGAATTTTTTTTATGCTTTACGACATTTGCCGATATTTTCCGATATTTTTTCCGTTGTTGCCGATAAGTTACATTCTGGACCCTCGGCGATATATTCGCTGACATGATATATGTAACTATGACTTTCACTACAGAACTACTAGAAGGTGAGAGTCAAATAATGAGCAAAGAAATTATAAACTTCAAACTAGAAAATATCTGAACTTCTTTTGCTACAAGAATGAAAATTCACAAAATTTATGGAATACAAATACCATAAATCTTACCAAAGCAAATTAGTATGCTTCCTTGGCCAACCAAACTTGTGTAGCTACTTAAGCATGGAAGCAAATCATCAATGGGAACAATGGACACAAGATTCCTCCAAAGATTTTGATTAACAAAGCCAAATTGCTGAAAATTACAATGGCCAAAGCAAGAGCTATGGAATGAGAGCATGAGTAAGAGAGTGGGTGAGTGTGTAACCCAAATGAGGAGGGGACTCCTCCTTAAATAGGAAAAATGAAAGAGAGAGGATCTTTGCATGCTAGACTAGTGTCATAAGGGAGAGAGGGGGGCCCAAGAGGGGGGGGGGCGAATTTGCTCAAGGAGGGCAAAACCATGGTTTGGGATCTCAAATATGGGGAGGGAAACCTTTAATTTAATGTTTTTAACCTTATTGCTATGCAAAATGGGGAGGAGACCACCATAGTGGGGCCCCTTCCATTGACTTTAGCTCACCCAACCAATCAAAGAGAGAAGGGGGCACCCCCCTAGATTCGGCAACTCAAAACTTGTTACATGCTTGCTTGGGCGCCCCCCTTTGGGTCTTAAAATTGTCATAGGAGCCTAATATAAACATTAGAACCTTTATTTGGCCACCCCAAGTGACTATAGTCACTTTTCCAAAACTTGGCTCTAATTAAATGCCCAATTTCCTGATTACTATGACTGACTTGGGCAAAAGTGACCAAAACCATAACAATACTTGTCCGAATGACTTCAAACTTGGCCCAAGGGTGTAGGGGATCTCATGCCATTTGTCTTGAGTACCCATACCCCTATACAACATTAAAAATGACCAAGTAACCCTCTTTTACATTACAACAAATTGTTCTGAGTGACAATTTTTAATGACCAAAAATTTAAAAAAACCTATGCAAAACTTAATGAAATTCCACAAGACTTTGGATAATGTCTAACATGGTAATATAGAACATTCCTAGGCCCCAATCACCCCATGGACTCGATAACTAGAACACCTTCACCACTTTGGAGGTAATTCTGAGTGAAAAACTCAAATAATTAAAATCTCTAAAAAGAAATTTTAATTATCCAAATGAAAAAACACTCGTTGAAAGGACTTCCCTAATGACTAAGTCTTAGGCAATTAAGTTACAAAAAACTAGACCTTCATGCTGACATATCCTTATAAAATCCCCCGCGGGGGTGCGGAAATTTCATAGAGAGAAGAAGAAAAGAAGAACTTCCTCGCTTGATATAATCGTTAAATATTTAATTCTTATCTTCAAGGCACATCCAACATGTGCATGGTACATCGTTGTCCACCTAGTTGGTTTTGGTGGTCAACATAGTCAAGTGTTAAGTGACAGCAAAATTGACTCATGACTTGCCTCCAAGGACACACCCAATGGCTTGAAGATTTCTGCCACGATACACGAGATGTGTATTAGGCGACAACAGTCTCCATTCAGGATATGCCCAATCAGGTGAAAAATCCAAAATATTGAAAAACTGGTCTTGTGATAGTGAAGGGATCATCAAGTCACTATCTAATTACTTTTTACGAGACAAGATTGACACTTCCTCAACCCCATTTTGATTCTCATGTATGTTCCAATACTTACTGGAATCAGATACCACTAGTGAGTCCTCTCCATCACTACCAATTTCTCTGCTTATCCATCACCCAAAGCTGTCCATTTTCTTCAACACCTCTTGTCCTCCAGCCTCAGATGAGCATTGTTGCACTAGTTGCTTCATAATCTGAGGGTAAAATGGATATTTTGGAAACCCATTCTCAGCCTTTGGTTTCACAATCTTTCAAAATTATTGCGCGAAGGAGTTTGACCTCTTTTTCTTTGGATAATATCAGTTTCAAGTAATTTTGTCATACATATTTTATCCCTTTGAGTTGTGGGGTGCAAAATCAGATAGTATACATGGATATGATGTCTAAATCTACTACCATAAGCCCTTTTCCAGGAATAATTTGTTCAACAAATTGGTCGCTTGCATACTCTTGATCCATAGAAAATATTTTGTAGTTTGACCAATGCTACAACCTGCTTGTTTATAATTATCTCCTTACAAGCTTACTCTATTTGTGGTTAAGGCCTTCTCCCCTATGGCAAATAGAATCAAATTTTGTAAATCTGTTCTCTCCTGCAGTTTTAGAAATCGTACCAATTGTTATTACACATTATGTATGTAGGGGGATTTACTCCTTTTTGCTAGAGCAAACTAGATTTCTGAGTAGTCCATGACATGGAGCACTAGAGACAAATCATCAATTGCAGATGGATGGGATTCATTTTTGAGATTATAGCTAGATCAATTGAGTGGGAAGAGCTTCATTTCAGATTAGGGCACCAGGTCGTTTACCTATTGATTTTGGGATCCCTTGCTGTACATTTTGGAACCTTTCATTCATTGGATTTCTCCACTATTGGACAAAGGATTGAATTTTGACTTATAGAGCTTCACATTATGTGCCTATGATGTATCCTACATTTTGTAGCTTTGTACCATACATTGTGTTATGATGATATTTTATGGATGGTTATATGTGATATTGATGGACCGATTTACATTAGGATTTATTTTTTAACTTGTGATTATTTGATAAGTATGATGAGTAGGACATTAGCATAACAACACATTTTGTGTTAGTTTGTCTGTTATATACATGTTCTCTGGTAGGTCTCTGTTATCACATATATAGTAGCTGGGCTACCATATCCTATTTTTCAAATTCAGTACATTTTTCAGCCAGCTCCCCTACATATGAGATGCTAAGATGAGCATTTATGATGGATCATTATTTATTTGATGGACTATAGTACTCTCCCATGCCAGGACTAAGTCTCAGGACACTCAGATTTGAGGATTGATGTAGCCATTTAGTCATGTGCAGAGCAGTTAGCAGTACCTAGATTTGCATCAGTGTTTTCTCATTGGATAGATATTGATTCAAATGGATTATTTGCATGATTATGACTCGGCTTATATTATATTGTGTTATGGTTATCATTGACCTTATACTCATCTTTGTGACATGTGTTAGTATTTAGTATCATGATCTGCGGTCATATAAAGATGTGGACTTGGATGTATTTGTATTATGTATTGCTGTCCCTACTCAGAGTTTGAAGTTCTTGACCTATACTCATTGGTTTCACCCTCCTTAGGGAGAATAGAGGTAGTCATTCCCACCATACTTTGGCTTGCTAGTGTTGGTTTCATCATTCATTGTCTCCATCCATCCATTAACTTCCAGTTGTGTTTCAGCCCGACTTACTACTTGACTTGTGGCATGGAGGACCTTTCTCCGCTAGAGCCTTTGTTGGACAAGCCTCCCTGTTTATTTGTGTCTCGGCTTTGAGTTGCCTAGGATGTGTTTGCTTACCTGAAACAAGTAGTGCTACCATCAATACAATGTATTTGGAAATAAAATGAATATCTTATAAAAAGTCCATTCATGAAAAGTAGTGTTTTTCAACATACGTGAATGCAAGACTAGCCTAATGAAATTGGCTTTGAAAAATATTGCAATGAAATATCTTAAAACATTCATGAAAAGTAGTGTTTTTCAACATACATGAATGCATAAAGCCTAAATGATAAAAGTACGTATAAAAGATACGTGGACAAAGGCTATGGAAAATCGAAGGCCCAAAAAAGCAATGGTTCCTAAAAGTTCTATCTAAAGATTGCTGGCCTTACTTCTATTGAGTTGGATTGTGAGCATTTGTCAAGGTGAGTAAGCACCTTTGAAGTAGTTCACCCATTTGTGAGGCATTGCCATCCCCTTTGTTGTTGTTTGTCTAGCATATGGCTATAGTGAGTATCCCCTTTCCATATCCAAAGTGTCACAGTGTTGAGTGGGCAGTTATCCTTTGGCCTAGCTCTATGAATGTTAGCCTTCACCCTTCACTAGCAAATTGACTACAACTATGAAGTGAGTATAGTCTTGAAAGTCTGGTCTGAGTTATAATAAATAAAACTCTATATATGTATTTGGTTGATGTATCACCAGTGAAGTGATTGCTATTTGTTATGATTGTTACTTAAATGATTTGTAGAGCATGTTGTAGCCTTTTAACACTTGCAACAGATGGATGTCATCCTGATTTACATTATTGGTATCTGGTCATTTACAGGTTATTATTCTGTCCATTTTTGATGATCAGGTAGAGACCTTGAGAGGGTATGAGTATATACCTTAGATGGATTTGGACTGTTTGAGTCCAGTGAGACAGTTTGTTTTCAGTTACGGGTACTTACAGAGATAATCAGGCTCACTTTACCTTTTTGGTGCAGTTTTGCTTCACTAGAGGGAAGGTCTGAGGAGGGAGATGATTTTGTTGGATCTCCTAGGGCGCTGTATGGGGCATAGGGGGTCCAACCACTTGATTGTACCATAGTACCCCCCTCCCAGAGAGCCTGGTGGGCTTAGTTGGATAACGTAGACACCCTAGGAGGTTGTTTTGGTAGGTTCACGTTTCCCAAGGCAGATTAAAAAATAATTAAATGGCTACTGAAGAATTCGATTTGGGCTATAGAGGCAAGGAAATGGCATGGGATGAGTTCTGATGATGAGAGTGATGTCTTCCACACCTTCTCCAGCAGTTGCAAGACCTAGATAGGCCCACATCTATTTTTCAAGCATTTTATATTATTTTCTGGAGCTTTTGGAGGCTCACGATTTCCTCAAGGAGGCACAATTTCACATTTTAAAAATTATATTATTTTTATTGTGCCATGGGGACACCCAGAGGGAGTTAGTTAACACTCCATGGACCCACCATGTGCTTCATTTATTTATTGTTATATTGATCCATGTATTGTATGTTGAGCTCATCTCAACCGTTGATTAGAACATTTGTATCTTTTAATCTTAGCCATCCATTTGAAAAGTGGTTAGGATTTTGGTTCTCTTATTCCTATTTAAAGGAGAGAGCTTCTCATATGTAAGGGGTCTTTGGCTCTTGGATCTAGATAATAGAAAAAACTTTTCTTATGGATATTTCTTGGATCTCCTTTGCATCTGGTGTTCTTAGATGGTGATTGGAAAGTCTTTTGCTTTCTAGCATTCGGGGAATTTTTGTGAGATCTATATATTTTTCGGGAATCTTTGTCTTATTTACAGGAGGGTGACATCATCTTGGGCGTTTTTGCAGGGGCTCCTCAACTCGCTTGGATTGGTTTCGCTTATATCAGGGGGTTTTCATTAGTGTCATTGCGATCTATGATTTCTTCTTGCTATTTTTCTGTAGCATCTTTGTTTTTTTCTCATGATTCAACAAATCTGATATGGTTGACGTTCGCTGTGCAGGAGAGAGGGCACATTGACTTCTTGGAGCAAAACGTTGGACATAGAACTCGCTCAAAGCTTCTCAAATTGATCGGGGCAGCAGGGATCATCATCATCAAGGCATCTACAAGGATTTCCAGGTAAGATCTACATGTTAGTACCTCTCTACCAGATCTCAATCCATTGGCATCTGCTTTCTTCATTTTCACATAAAAATCCCATAATAATAAAAAAACCAAAAATATTAAAAATTAGACTGCTTGATCTTGGGCCAAACTGCTGCTGGGTTTTGTAGATCAGGTCATCCCCTCACCAAATCATCCTCAACGTTGAGCTGAAAGTCGCTGGTTTGCCATAGATCTAAGAAACTGTCCTCCCAAACCCTAGCGCTATCCACCATTTTTCTGACTTTTTCCGGGATCTGATTTTTTCGGCAAAATACCTTTTTGGGTTTGTAGATCGGGTCATCCTCTCACCAAGTCTCCTTCAACGCTGAGCTAGAAGTGGACAGGTTGCCCTAGATCTGGAAAATTGACTTCCCAAACCTTAGCACTAGCCATCTTGCTACTGGTTTTTCCCATGATTCGACTTTTCCGGCAAAATACCTTTTTGGGTTTGTAGATCAGGGTATTTCCCAGGTGGGCCTCCTTCAACGATGGGCAGATAGTGACTCCATTGCCCTAGATCTGACAGACACTGATCTCCAACCCTAGCGCTACCCCCTCTTTGGCCTCTTTTTCCTGTGACCTGACTTTTCCCTGGTGACTCAGGTGCTTTGACATTGTCATATCTTTCATTGAGTCTATCCGTGGGTACTAGATAGCCCCAATCCTGTCCTTGCCCTCCCTGCATTGGTTACGTTTCCCAAGGCAACAGATATCTTCACCTATTGCTAGTACCTCAACCCCAGATCTAGTATTTACTTCATAGGTCACTTGTGTCCCACTTTGGATAAAGCCTCACACTTCCTAAACCCTAATCCGAAGCCTTACTTCACCTAGTGACATCATCCAAAGCTCTAGGGTTTCCATTACCTTACACCTTACGTACCTAGGGTCCATTTGATCTGATCTGATGTCTAGGTTTGATCTCTCCTGTCAGGAGTAGATCCGGGTCTCCCCCTTTGTTGTCTTGGGCTAAGATAACATAAAGTGAAGACTGCTGTTATCACCAACCTTGTAGTTGCCTATATATGATGGATCCAGGATGGATGGTATAGGGGAAAGCAACTAGGGAGGTGGAACTAGGACTTCCTAGACTCCCAAAAGGATGGTTGTCACGTCAATCAAGGAAATCTTCACTTTATGTTATCTAAGTCCAAGACAACAACGGGGGAGACCCGGATCTGCTCCCGACAGGAGAGATCAGACCTAGACACTAGAACAGATCAAAAGCACTTTGAGGTACGTAAGGTGTAAGGTGTTCAGAAACTCTAGATCTACAGTAGGATTTAGTAGATGGATCAGGACCTCAGCAATGTATTGGCTGATCCAAAGCAGTAATTAGATGACCCTTGGGGAAATGGTTAGATCTAGGGTTTTGGTACTAGCAACTAAAGAAGATGATCTCTGCCTTGGGAAATGTAACCGAGGCAAGAGGAGCAGGAAAAAAGTCGAGACTATCTAGTACCTAGCTGACAGACTCAATGAAGAAGGTGAACAGGTGTGATTGTCTGAGTCATCAAGGAACAACCAATTTCAAGGGGAAAAGGTTAATTCAGGGCTAGCGCTAGGTATGGGAGATCAGTGCCTTTTGTGCATTAGGCAATGGATTCAGTATACATCTAGCGTTGAGGTGAACCCACCTAGGATAGACCCTGATCTGTGGACCCAGATAAGTGTTTTGGTCCGGATGGCTCAGTTTGGGTAGAAATTCAGTCAAGGAAGGCTAGCGCGAAGGTTGGAGAAAACAGATCTGTAGATTTGAGGCCACCAGCAGACAACTAGCTCAGCGTTGAAGGCGAAATGGGACCAAGAGAGGCTGATCTACACACTTGGTTCAGAGAAATTTGGAAAAACTCAGATCTTGAAAAAGTCAAAGTTGATGATTGAGGATGAGAGGGTGAAAAACTTATTTCTTCAGATCTAGGGCAAGGAGGCTGAATCTAGCTCAGCGTTAGGGTTGTTCTGGAGTGCTCAGGATTTGATCTATCAGCTTAGCTTGTCAGATTTCGGAAACAATAAACTCCGGAAAGGTCCAGTTTTTCAGTGATGGCGCTAAGGTTGTTTTCAGTCTAAAACTCAGATCTAGGTCACACTGTCATAACTTTGGACAACGCTGGGGGTGATTTGGACCGTGTGGGACCCGATCTATCAGTCTACGAAGTCAGAAATCAGAAAAAGTCAAAACCCTAGCAGGTCAAATTTTCAGTGGGGGCGTTATGTAGTTTTCAGACCAAAATTCAGATCTAGGTCAAACCAGCAGGAATTTGACCATCGTTGCAGTAGATTCAATGAAGGGGAGGCCCGATCTATGAAACCCAGCAGTGGTTTGGCCAAAGATCGGACGGTTCCCGGATTTAGTATTTTTTAAGGGTTTTTTAGTATTTTAAGGGTTTTCAGAAAAATGGAAGGAAAACAGGTACAATGGATTTAGATTTGTTAAAGAGGAGAATTACCTGTTGGATCGTACCTGGAAATGCTTGTAGAAGTCTTAACAGTGATGATCCTTGCTATCCCGATCAATTCTGGAAGATCCAAGTGATTTCTATGACGGATGTAAGCCCCAAGCCACCAATGCGCCCCCTACCCTGCATGAGCAAACGTCAACAATATCAGATTTGCTAAGACAAGATAAAGAAACTATATGCTATAGGAAAGTAAAAAGAAGTAATCATAGATCACAATGACACTAATGAAAATCCCCTGATCCAAGACGAAGATAACCGAACGAGTTGAGGTCCCCCTGTAAAAACGCTCCAGCCAAAACGCCCTCCTGTAGACAAGACAATGATAGTAGAAAAAATATAGATCTCATATGAATTTCCACAATGCTAGGAAGCAAAAGACTATCCAATCACCATTTGAGAACATCAGATGCAAAGCAGATCCAGAAAATATCTACAGAAAAATCTTTCTATTATTCAGATCCAAGAGCCAAAGACCCCTTACAAATGAGAAGCTCTCTCCTTTAAATAGAAATGAGAGAACCACAATCATAACCGAATCCTAACCACTTTTAAAACGAGTGGCTAGGATTAAATGATAAAATATTCTAATCAATGGTTGAGATGAGTTCAACATACAATACATGGATCAATATAACTATAAAGAGGGTACCCCACTCAACAAGAAATAAATGAAGCACATGGTGGGTCCATGGAGTGTTAACTAAATCTCTATGGGTGCCCCATGGCACAATAAAATAATATAACATTTTAATTCTTTGACTTTGTGCCTCCTTGAGGAAATCGTGAGCCTCCCAAAAGCTCCAAAAAATAGTTGTGGGCCCAATCAGGTGCTACAACTGCTGGAGAAGGTGCGGAGGACATCACTCTCATCATCATGACTCATCCCATGTCATTTCCTTGCCTCAGTAGCCCAAATCGATTTCTTCAATAGCCATTTAATCATTTTTTAATCTGCCTCGGAAAACGTGAACCTGCCAAAACAACCTCCTAGGGTGCCTGCGTTGTCAAACTGAGCCCACCAAGCTCTCTGGGATGGGGGTACTATGGTACAAACAAGTGGCTGCACCCCCTATGTACATACAATGCCCTAGGAGATCCAAATAAAACATCTCCCTGCTCAGACACATCATCTTGTGAAGCAAAACTGCATCAGAAAGGTAAAATGAGCCTGATCATTTCTGCAAGTGCCCGGAACTGAAAATAAACTATCTCATTAGACTCAGAGTCCAAATCCATCTAGAGAGTATACTCACACCCCTCTTAGGTCTCTACCTTATCATCAACCATATCCAATAGACAATATAACCATTTGTAAATGATCAGATACCAATAGTATAACTCAGACTACCATCCATCTGCTGCAAGTGTTAAAAGGCTAAGACATGCTCTACAACTCATTTAAGCAACAATCACAACAAGTAGCAGTCATTTCATTGGCGGTGCATCAACCAAATACATATATAGGGTTATATTTATTATTACTCAGACTAGACTTTCAGGACTATACTCACTTCATAGTTGTAGTCAATTTGCTAGTGAAGGGTGAATGATGAAATTTACAAGGCTAGGGCAAAGGATGACTTCCTACTTAACATCATGACACTTTGGATATGGCAGGGAAATACTCGCTATAACCCCCCGTCAGACAAACAACAACACAAGGAATGGCGGTGCCTCACAAACGGTTGAGTTGTTCAGAGAGTGCTTATTCAACTTAGGCATCATGTCTACATCAAGTTTGATCCAAGTTCATTAGGACCATCAATTTTATTTCCATGGCCTTTTTGGCCTATATGACCCTTTTGGGACTTCACCAGTGCTTAAAAGCATAGCTAATTGCAGCTTTCATCCGGGACATATTTATATTTATAAGGTCAACAATATTTGGATATAGCATATTTTTAACCATTGCTTTTTTGGACCTTTTCTTATACCCTTCAAGGGGTATTTTAGCATTTCATTGCTCTTGCCCTTTTTCACATATGTTAAGAAACACAACTTTAGCATTTTCATTTTCCATGGGCGCTTTCAAACATTTCCAATACAAGTAGTACATGAGCTTTCAGTTTTAGCCAACAACATCTCAAGTGACCAGGGGGAGTTCTGCACAGTGCCAAACATCGCCACAACCGACTAGAATGATTCGGGCATACAATCCAACTCACCAAAGGCAAGTTCTGTCACCAACTCAGGGCCGAGACACAATATAAACAGGGAGGTTTGTCCAACAAAGGTTCTAGTGGGGAAAAATGTCCTCCATGCCATAAGTCAAGAAGTCAGTCAGGTTGAAAACAAAACTGGAAGGTAATCGATGGGTGGAGACAATGAATGATGGAGCCAACACTAGCAAGCCAAAACAATGGTGGGAATGACTATTTCTATTCTCCCTAAGGAGGGTAAAACCAATGAGTATAGATCAGGAACTTCAAAATCAAAGTAGGGCCATCAATACATAATACAAATACATCCAAGTCCATATAATTATGACCACAAGATCATGACACTACATGTTAATACATGTCACAAAGTTGAGTATAAAAGCAGATAATAACCATAACACAATATAATAAAAGCTGAGTCATCATCATGCATATAATCCATCTGAACCATCATCTGTCCAATGAGAAAGTACTGATATAAATCTGGGCATCAATAACTGCTCTGTAAATGACTAAAATGGCTACATCAGTCCTCAAATTTGAGTGTCCTAAGACTCAGTCCTGACATGGGAGAGTACAATAGTCCACCAATACAATAATGATCTGTCAAAATTGCTCATCTCAGCATCTCATATGTAAGAGATCTTGCTGAAAAATGTACTGTGTCTGAAAAATAGAATATGGCAGCCTGGCTACTATATATGTGATAACAACTGCCTCGATTGGCGTGACAACCATCCATTTGGGAGTCGAGGCAATCTTGGTTCCACCTCCGTAGTTGCTGGTCCCTCTACCGTCCATCCTGGATCCACCTCACATAAGCAACTACAAGGTTGGTGATAACAGTCTCCATAGTGTTGCTTAGATCAATCCCTGACCCTTTGGTTTCCCATGTTGACCTTGTCCCTTTTTCCAGCCATTCACCTTTTATGATGCAAAATTTCTGCTGATCTGGATACGACTAAGTGACGCAATGACACTCCGCCTTTGTGACCTCTTTGTTGGGATGGCCTCCATGTCTTCCGTGGTGTCTCGTCTCTGATGTGTGTGGTAAAAGCTTGTTGACCCCGTTGATCTCTTTCTACTTGTAGATTCAGGTGGATTGAGTGCGGGTAGGCCTAGTCACCAAAAGATTACTCCTTAGAATTAGAACAAGTGCTCCCCATCCTTGAAATTGGTTAGTGGATGGGAGGGTAGGTACTCCTTGAAGTAAGAGGTTAAGCCTACTTGCTCTAAAAAAGCATTACCGTGGCAACTTCGTTGAACCTATGGACGATGGTGGCAGCAGAGCTAAGACCATGTCATAATGGTGCCTAGAAGACAATCCAGGGCTAGTACCTTTCAGTCATTAGCTAGCTAAAGGATTGCAAATGAATGAGGTGCTTCAAAGAAATATCCAAAGAAAGAAAATAAAAGTATCAAAAAGAAAAGATGAATGAAAAACATAAAGTGAAATTGAAATAAAGGGGGGGGGGCTTGCTAGAGTCAAAGGTGTACCTTCTAACATATCATCTGTTTGTGAGACACCCCGTTTCCTAGTGTTTTGCAAACTAGCAAATGTCACAAATTTTTCTTGTCTGTCCTAATTCCAAGAGCAACTCTGATCACACAACTCACTTGTCTAAGCCTATTGACTACTTGACCATCCACTCCACTCACTAGGAGGGTTGATCTTTGCAACACTATGTGATGGTTTTGATTAAAACGATATTATGTATATAACTCATTTACTCGTACTCTGTGTTGTTATGTTTTTGTGCTAGGTTGACATCATATGAGGAGTCACATGGTAATCACTTGTTATACGATATGATCTTATGATTAGTTGTTTATCAATATTCCATTTGATTGAGCGAATATTCTCCTCTATAGCCTTGACACATGGTCTTCTCATCATTTTTCATCTTGGTCAAAGATTGAGTAACTTTGACCTTTTTGACTTGGTCAAACCCAAGTTTGACCTGGTCAAAGGCGTCAACCAGCAGTATAGGACACTCACATATATATCAGTAATCATATCTCAGCCTTTGGAGGCGAATTGGACCCCTCCAAATAATATTTGTGGTAGATCTGAATTAATTGGCTAAAATTGGAAATATTTTTCAGAGTTTAGAATTTTAGCCCAAGTACAATTTAATTAATTAGAGCTGATTATAAATGAGACATTTCTGATTGGATTTGGGCATAAGTATGGTGCATCCTATGGTTTTGAGGTCAAGGAGCTGATTCGTGGCATCAAACTTGCAAGGGAAGTTAGATATCCAATTAATGACACATTAATTATTTTTATCTTAAGGTCCAATTTAAAGAATTCCTAAGGTTAAAGATGTATGTAAAAGTAAAGTAATGACATGGGTAGTCTTATTTTGGGCTCCTAAACATATTTGGATCATTTCCACATCATTCCAACATCATTTGGCATGGCCCACCAAGGGGGGGGGGACATTTCTTTTCGTTGGGGTGAATTTGGACAAATCAACAAAAATTAAAACATGCAAATGATGATATAACTCAAATAATGTAAGTAGGGACCCCCTAATGATTCCTCATGTCTCCTAGACATTAATCTTGACAACAAAGTGTGATTTCATCATGTAAAAGTGGGCTGTAAGAGGCAATTTACCCCTAAATATATTTTATTTTTAGCTATTTTCAAAATTGTAAATGAGTGAAAAGATCCCAGCCATTGATATTTTCCTCTCATCTCTTAATGCTCTGAAATACTCTAACCCCAACCCTGTTTCATGTCTCAATAAATCATTGTTTAATGCCCAACCCAATCCTATTGCCTGAATAACATAGATACACATAAACAAATATTTATAACTATAAACACATGAAGTCTTTTAATCTATAAATCAGCAACACACACATAGTAAACACAGATTTTTGGTCAATATAACCCTGGAAAAACCGGTGAGAGAGAGATCTTTTTATTATCTCAAGCAGATTTACAATGAAGTACAACAAAATTTCTTCTAATTAATCACACAAACTTATCTCTGAATCTCCTTCCTTGAAGTTTGTGCTTGTTCACAGCTAGACAATTTCTTGGGATTTGCATCCTCTTCTGTTGGACATCTTGGGATTCATGCCCCCTCTTTGTCTTCTCTCTGACGTAGGCTTCACGCCTCTCTGCAACATAATCATCCTCTCAGTGATTGTTCCTCTCTTTGTAGCTGATGAACTCAATGAATTCGCCCTCCTCCAGTGAAGTGTGCCTTCAATCTCTGAATTGCGCCCCTTTGCAGCTGCTCATGCACTGAATCGCTCCTCATGCTCTCTCTCTTCACCTGCTCATAAAGAATAACATTGAATGCCTCCTTTTTCCCCAATTTGCTCTTTTCTATTATCTCATTATGAAATCGACCCAAACCCTAGCATCTGACGGTGGAGATTAGATCTTGGACCATCAGATCTACAGTTGTGTTTTAATTCTCTATTGACTAAACTTAAAACACCTTAAGTCACTTTATTCATAAATATTAAACTGAAAAGTTACTTTAACTTTATATCTTATAAAGTCAAATAACATGAGGTCCTCCTTGGACACTTTTCCTAGGCTAGGCACCAAGCCCAGGAGACCACTTGTCTGAGTTAACTTTTTCAACAGGAATAGAGATCATATTTTTTGCTTAGCATTTCAATTCTTTAGCACTATTTGTAATCCATTTGGCTTGTTTTAAGTTGCTGGTTTGTCATATTATATGAGTACATTTCTAGGACAACCACTTTGAATTTAAATTCAGCCATCATTTATGTGCTTAGAGAGGCCCTATTACTTTAAGCATCTTGATATAAATCTCTGTTTTTTATGCTGCTTGCCTAAGTCACTCTAGGGGTTGTTTCTCTTACTTTTCATACCTATTTTACCCTTAGAGTGAGATCCCCACAGGGTACCATTTATTCTCTTTACTTAAACCTATAGAGTTCTCTGTAGTAGTGTCCAGAATCGGTTCTGTGAATATGTTTGGAAAGCTGAGATCACTCGGTTAGTGCTTCGGAAAACCGAACTGGGAACACCTCCCGTGGTTAATCAAGATATTCCCCGAGCGGATCCGGGAAGCCTAAAGAGAGAGGTCCTTTCTCGGCGTGACACATTGGGTCAATGCCTTGAGGTATCACAGGTGTAGTGGTCATCATTCTCTACCATATCAAGAGAACTCTAGACTTTGTGACAACACCAGTATAGCTAAAGTCCATGCTTGATTAAGCTACCCCTCTTGCTACGAAAACTCACCATCGGAGAGGCTTTAATTGAATTCATCCAAGGTAGATGCAACAATATTTAGAGGAGGATAATCACTTCCTTAATTGCTTAACTCGCATTAGGTAGCAATAGTAATTATTTTGCCTGTTTCATCTTTTGACTTTGTTGCCGCTTAATACACACTTTATGACACGGGGAAGTCTCCAACCCGCTTTGTGTGTCCTTGGGGGCAAGTTAGAGCTGGGAACCACTGTCACCACAGTTCACCAACTCCTTCGTTTAGGCCAAATTCCAACATAGCCAAGGGGGGTAGTCCCTACACGAAGGTTTATCAACGATTTAGTTAAAGGGATTAATTTAATTAAGGTTACAAGGTTACAAGATCAGTGCCTAGATTAAATGGAGTCAAAAGATTACAAGTTACAAACTTACAAAAGAATTAAGAATGACTATCCACAGTGGTCTAAGCTAAGCAAGATCTACAATATTAACAATATGAACAATGTAAATGAATTACACAATATGAACAAGTGCTAAAGAATGATTAAACAAATATACAATGATACGTGAAAGGAAACAAGATATACACCGGATGAACAAGTTATTATGCCAAAGATCAAACGACAGATTGCTTTCAAGTTACAAGATTAAACAATGTTTTACTCAAGCGTGCCACAGTACTTTAAAGATATTATACTTGAAAGTGCAAGGGATTGAAATGAAATTGAGATGCTTGCAAGATGTACTTGTAAAATGAAAGCTTTGAAAACCAAGGACTTTGAAGCAAATATAGAAACAAAAATGTGGGTAAGACGTTTTGCAATTTCTCTTGGTTCGTTTTAATAAATTTTATTAAAGTTGATGTCTTTGATTAAGTTTTAGATCCGGTGGTGTGACTACCCCAACTTCGTATCCTTCAAATCAAAGAGGGAGTGCTGGGCTCTCAACAAAGTGGAAACAAGTCTACCCGTAGATCCACAGGTCAAACCCCAAGTGCCCGGTGCTCAACAAGGAGGACGCGAATGCCGTGAGACCCCCAATGGTCTCTCACCCCTGTAGCTTCCAAGGTCACCCGTTTTTAATTGAAGAGAACGATATGAAAGTGGATGCCTATTACTAAAACTTATTCAACCACCCGTCGTTTCTTAGAAGACCTCGGAGGGCGATGACTGAGTAGAGGAGGGGCTAAATAAGTTGGTTAATTTCCAATTTATAAAAGCAAGTACAAAAGTAAATTACAGATTTACTTACAGTAAATATAGTGCAGCAAGTAAATTACAATTTAAACAATCAACAGAGTCAACCTATGCTTTATCCCTTATGAGAGGTGCCGGTACTTGATCTTTGGACAATAGAATAAATTTACTTTGCAAAAACTTAAAGATTTGCAGGAAAGAAATGTGAGCTAATTAGATTTCCTAAAGCCTTTCCGCTTTTCATACCCTTGATTTGAGTTCTCTAAAGGGAGATAATGGAGGGCAGAGGACACACGGACAGTCTAGGTTGTATATTCCTTCAAAACAGTAAACTAGGTGACAGAAAGTAAAGATTTAACTAAATGCTTCGTTTGGAAAAGAAATGCTTGAAAGTAAACTAATCTAAACAAAATATACTAACCACACATCAATCTCTCTAAAGGAGAAGGTGGGTTAAAAAAAACTGGAAATATATTAGATCTACTTGAAAATGAAAGCACAACTAGTGATCTACTTCCTACCTAATTACAATATGATTACAAATTACTTTGAAAGGTTTTAGAGAATACCCACGAGGAGACTCTCCCAGGGCTTACAAAATGCTAGAAAATAGAGTAAGAAGATAAGGGTTTGAACCCTTTTGAAACCGGTTGCAAGTTGAGGTGTTTTTGATGTGATTTGGGCAGAACCTCCCCGTGTGAACTGTAAAATCTGCTAAAAACCAGCAAGCTTTGCTTGCTGGAAAATGACAAAAAACTCAAAAGGAAGTTAGAAAATGTTAGTATAAAAATACAATAATTTTACAGTAAAAATCTGGGTTTTAAAATATCAGAAAATTGAATATTAGAGGGCTGAAAATTGCATTTTCAGCCATCTAAAACACAGTAAGAAATCAGATCTGAAATATATAATATAAAATATAACATGGATCTATTAAAGAAAACTAGATTTTGCTACTAAACAATAACAAAAATACTAGTTCCTGAAACAGAAAACAAGATTAGAGATTAGGGCCTTGGAGGGAGAACTTTTCCAAGCTTGGATCCCTGTAAAGAGTTTAGCTAAAGCTGCAAAATTCACACATAGAGATGAGAACACCATAAATCATGCAAAAACCTTTGCAAAATCTTACAATGTTAATCACAAGGGCAAATAGAAAAACTTCTACCTACAAGTCTCTCCACAAAAAACCTTTGTGGAGAGCTTCTATGATAAATAATGCAACAATAACCAACCATAAACAGTTACCTCACTCTTTAAGCCACAAAATGGGTGCACCAACAAATGTATCCTCCAAAAATTGATGTATTATAAACCCCAATAGGGAAACAACATTACAATAGCCAAAGAAAACTTGACAGAGAAGAATAGAGAAGAGAGGGAGAAGAGAGAGTATTTTGGCAGCATAACCATGCTCCAAAGAATGATGATAAAATGAGAGGAGGGGCCTCTTTTTTATAGTTGAAAAGATCCTAAACCCACTCCCAAATCAAGGGTCCAAAACATAGATTTAACTCTAGCTCTCCTCCACCCTTAGATCTAAGTTTGTTGACTTTGCAAGCCATCCACCAATCATAAGCAAGGGTGCCTCTTCAAATTAATGGTAAAAAAGATAGATCCATGTCACAATGAAGTTTAACCCTTAGATCTAGGGTTTCGATGACTCAAGTGGGGCCCTCTTTGACTCAAATTTTAATTTTTATTATTTTAATGTTTTATCTTTTATTTTTTAATTTTTAATTTTTTATCTTTTATTTTTTATATTTTATTGATTTTTTTATTTTAATCTTTTATTTTTATTCTTTTATTTAATCTTTTATTTTTTATATTTTATTTTTATCTTTTTATTCTTTTATTTTTTTATCAAACTATAATTAATCAGTTAACTAAGAGATTCAACCAAGTTTCCCTCGTCTGTCTATTCCGTATCCATAATTTTAGGGTTTCTTGGTCTTAGGGACGCCCCCTGGGCTTAGTCTTACTAGGTCCAAAGTATCGGTATCCTTGACTGGTGTGACATCCGAGTTCTTTCGGAGGTCCTGGATATTGTAGGTCACAACTTTAGTTTCCTTTCCTCTTCCGTCCTGAATAGGATCATCTCACGGGGCATCTATAAGATTTGTAATAACAATACGAATTTGTTATCCTTCAGAGAGATCGCGTAGATCATTTTATAAAGTTATTTAGTGCCACAGTTACAGTCTTTTACTTGGAAGAGGTGTGAATCACCATCGTTAGCTATAGCGAATCCATTGGTGGAGTTTATCTTCATAAACATGAATTAACACGAATTGTTTCTCGCCATATTGAATCGTGGAGGGTTTTTCAAGGTTTCGCAACCATTAATCTTGGGCATTCTATTGAGGTACTAGTAATTGTAGCAATATCTGAGCATAAACTGAATTTTCCAAGCCAAATTGAAGTCGTTTTCCTCAATGAAAATCACATTGACCTGTAGATCTCATCATATGCTTGGAATTTTGTTTGATTTTCATTTGGTTGTGAAAACGGTTTTAAATTAATTACTGTTCATCTCTAGAACGAATCGTTTTTCTCCTAGAGTGAAATCGTGTTTTAATTTGAATCCATTACTTGTGTCTTAACGATTTTACTTGGGCGCCATCAATTCATTGAAAAGCATGAACTCCTCAAATCGCACTTGGGGCATCACATTTTGTCTTTGCTTGAACCGATTATGTTTAGTACCCTCTCAAAATGAAGTCTCGTTAAACTTAGAGTCATATCTTTTGTCTTTAGGGATCTCTACAAAGTTGTTTTTAAACCCCTTACGACTTGGTTTGATCTTTCATGGGATCACTAAAAGCATAAACCTTTTTAATAAAAAAATTTCGCCTTAGGTTTTGTCATTCATGGACACGAGAGAGGAGGAAATGGGTGCGTGTACGAAAATTGTGAATCTGTTTAGTAGCAATGGAGTGTTTCTTTAGTAGGATTAATTTTATTGGTCAAAAAATTGAGGCTGGTCAAAGATCAGTGTGGAAAAACTCCCAAAATTATTTGGCCAAAATCTAGTATTAGCAAATGCCCAGGAAGGGGCTCTGATACCACTGGAACGAAGAAACTTCATTTCTACAAAAATAACCAACGTAGATAAGCCAGATTACAATACTCCATGAATAAATAAATATATATTGATAAGATAAGAGATATATTTACAATGAGAATAATGTTTGTATAGATACCCATACTGGGTGCCTTTCGTAAAGAGGCATAACCTTTCATCAAGGTGCCTCTTCATTAAGTATTAGTTTATTTAACGTTTATTAATATTTAATCACTATATATATTTTGTTCATTACAAATACACTAGAA
The DNA here is from genome assembly GCA_001517045.1 of Pseudotsuga menziesii. Taxonomy (NCBI): domain Eukaryota; kingdom Viridiplantae; phylum Streptophyta; class Pinopsida; order Pinales; family Pinaceae; genus Pseudotsuga; species Pseudotsuga menziesii. The sequence goes on from LPNX011011230.1 coordinate 509,569, forward strand.
AAAATTAGTGCACAACTAAAAAGACTCACATAGTGACTACAAGTGGAAAATCAAAGGCCAGTTTACAATCTCTAATTCACAGGATTTACAGCATTCAAATAGTGCAGAATCACTGTGATAACAAGTGCAAAGTATAAGTGGTGGTAACAGTTTTTTCAACATAACACGATTACAATATGGTACAAAAGGTTGTTAGGATACAATCTAATCTTACATTTCATACACACAATTGAGTCTGTTGCCCACCTATATCGACTAGGTGGCAACGTCATGTACATTGCAGATCTACATATTGTACAATTTGCAACATGGAAAAATCCTAGGGATTTTTCACTCAACAGGGCAATTCTACCCCTGTTGTACACGAAATGTCCGCTCCCCTACTTGGGATAATTAATGTAACTTTATATGTCAGCATGGGTCAATCCTCTAAGGATGTCACCATGGACTTTATTATTAGGGAAGTCCTCTTCACCGAGCGTTTTTTTCCCCTTCCAGTTAATTTTGTTAATTAACAATTTTAATTGGTTGGGTTTTTCACTCACCAATCCTCCAAAGTGGTGAATTGGCATTCTGACAATCAAGCCTATGAGGTGGCTAAGGTTTCAAGTTGTTGTCCATGACCATGCTAGCCATATCTTGAAGTCTTGCGGAATTTCGTTAGGATTTTAATTTTTTTCTAATTAATTAACTTTACCATTTGGTGGTTAATTAATTAAGTTTTGATGTAATAATGTAATCTCTTGAACCTTGGCATTTTGTAATATGGGCTATGAATGCAAATGAAAATGCTATGACACCCCCTAAGCCATTGGTTCAAGTCCCATGTCATTCTGACAAGGGGTTAGGAAGTTAGAGCAATTTGGGTTAAGACAAGGTATTTTTTTCCAGGAAATTAATTTAATTTGCTAGGGTAAAAAATTAAATTATTTCATTTTGAAAGAAAAAATCAAATAAGGCCATGGTAATTAAGTTTGGGGGGTGGCTAAGCATAGTCAAAATTTCATTTAAATAACCCCCCCCCCCCC
>LPNX011011270.1:0-24637 GCA_001517045.1 Pseudotsuga menziesii
TTTCCTTCCCCTTTCCACCTTCCACTATGCGGATCGCGAAACACAGAAATATTTACCCTTTTGAGTCTTTAACATCACTTTTCGCTTTCCATCGTGCGGATTACAAAAATCAAAAACCTTAACGTTTTCTAGAATTATCTTTTTCTTTGAACTTGCATTGTTCGTTGTGTGTTTTTCATAGGAAATCTTAGAGTTGGTTTGACCTATAGAAACCTTGCAGACTTGGGCCTATTTCACAACCTGGACTGGTGCAGGATTAGAAAGACTGTAGGCATTGTTAGGAAGTAGGTCCAATGCATTCAACGAGAGAAGCTCTTTTGGAAAAGCACAGTAAGCAATTTAGAGGGAAACAAGCATCCATAGCCCCTCCTTAGCAGTGCAAGAATACTTCTCTCTGAGATCGGAGGAAAAATAAGGTAATACATCAACAGAATAAAAAGCATTACTCTAACTTAGGCAACATAGCCATGTGAACAAGCACTAGGTCATAGTAAGTTTTCATCAACAGATTGAGGGTTTTTTTTATTTAGAAAAAAGCGCTGAGACTTACACTCCTACACATATATGTATACGCTAAGCCTACTTATCAATGAAAATATACAACATAAGGGTAACTTCATACTAGAACAAAATCACCCAATGTGGTCACCAATTACCGGAAACAAGGCATTAATAATTCCACTAGAAAAGAGTATGCTAGTTCATAAGCATCACTACCTTTTACTGTGGCTAGAGATGTTAAATTTATTCCTTCAGTAACACTGAAACGCATAATCATAAAGCACATTGTTTAACAACATTAATCACATTCAGAGTCCTAAGGTAGATTCTTGGTTTATATACAAGCTAGGGCTTCTACAAACTAGGGTTTACTACACGAAACTAGGACTCTTACTACAAGCTATGGTTTTCATAGAAGCTAGGGTTTACTACACGAAACTAGGACTCTTACTACAAGCTATGGTTTTCATAGAAGCTAGGGTTTACTACAAGCTAGGGTTTACATACAAGCGAGGGCTTCTACAAACTAATGCATAGCCTACAAACTAGGGTTTCTTATACGAAACTAGCACTCTTACTACAAGCTAGGGTTTACATACAAGCTAGGGTTTACATAGAAGCTAGGGTTTACTACAAGCTAGGGGTTACATACAAGCGAGGGCTTCTACAAACTAGTGTTTACTACACGAAACTAGCACTCTTACTACAAGCTAGGGTTTACATACAAGCTAGGGCTTCTACAAACTAGGGTTTGCTACACGAAACTAGGACTCTTACTACAGTCTGGGTTTTGCATACAAGCTAGGGTTTACATACAAGCTAGGGCTTCTACAAACTAGGGTTTACTACACGAAACTAGGACTATTACTACAAGCTATGGTTTCATAGAAGCTAGAGTTTACTACAAGCTAGGGTTTACATACAAGCCATGGCTTCTACAAACTAGTGCATAGCCTACAAACTAGGGTTTCTTATACGAAACTAGCACTCTTACTACAAGCTAGGGTTTACATACAAGCCATGGCTTCTACAAACTAGTGCATAGCCTACAAACTAGGGTTTCTTATACGAAACTAGCACTCTTACTACAAGCTAGGGTTTACATAGAAGCTAGGGTTTACCTCCTGTTGCCGAGTTATGTTAGGGGATTGGTAGTAGGGTAGAAGAATATTTTCAGGTTAAAAAGTCATCCTTTCATTGATTCAACAATAATTCACACTTTGTATGTAGGTGATGTGTGTTGATGCTTCTCCATGGTTGTATCATTGGGAAACATTATGAAAACATTCTCTTAGAAAGGCCATGATAAGTGACCAATGGTTAGTAGAGAATGGCCTCAACGTAGCCTTCCTTAGTCATTAGAAGTGTCTAGGAGTAAATAAGGCTCGAGATGCTTACTTTGAATAAAAAAGTGCTATGAGAAGGAAGCTAGAGGTCACATTGCATACTCTGAGAAGGAGTGCTCTGAGTAGGAGTCATCTTTTCTATATTATAGTGAGTTGACTTGTTTATTTAATAGGGGATTTTATCCTCTTGTGAAATATACAAAGTCTAATCTAATGTTGAATTTGACATGCGATCTAAGAAGTGTCTAGGACTTCTAAGAAGTGTCTAGGACTTCTTAGAGTGGGGTCAAATCAACATTATATCTTTATGGGTGAATAAGATCTGCTTGTGAGGAGATCAACATCAATGAGGAAAACTTTTGGTCTAGGGTTTTTGGATCAGATTTTCAAATTTTGTCAAGATGGTGTCTGCTTCCAATTTCAGAATATTGTCTAAGAAATGAAAAATGGGAAAAATCAAATTGCCATATCTAAACTCTTGCAGGCACTATTACAAACAATACTAATACCTGGTTGGTAGATAGTGGTACCTCTAGGCACATGCCAAGTTATAAAGACTCTCAAAAAATTAACAAAAAAGGGCTAAACATAACAAGTAGAACTTGGAGACAATACCAATTATGTAGTAAAAGGTGTTGGAACATCAACAATCCAACTAGATTCTAGAGTTTCTCTACATATGGAAGATGTATTAATTATACCAGGACTGAAGAAGAACCTACTATCTATATCAACTTTGAACGCTAGAGGTTATAGAAGAAGGCCTTGTGTGATCATGCCAAAAACTATGCACTAGTCCCTTTACTACATCAATAAGCTTCATGTCACGACGTGGCAACCGACCAATAAAGGCCCAAAAATCTGTCTGATCGGTTGTGTCAAGATGTTCTCTTCTAATAGAAAACCTACGGAGGGTTTTTACATTCAAATTAACTATTTTACATGTAGGCTTGAGAAAACCAAGGAGCTTGGTGTTCTTATTTACAATTGCTTGTGACAACACACGACGAGCCGCATTGTGGTCCTTTGAGCGTGTCTTATTACCAATTTTACCAAAGGCATCTACTAAGCTTTTAACTATATGAGAACTTGGTCCAGAATTGCTTACCAGTTTTATCCCTAACTTTTTCCTAACAATATTCATCCTCCTAGATTTCAACAATGATAAAAATAATCTACATTTATCTCCATCAGATTTAGAATCAAAATATTTATCAAGTATATGTTGAGTTTGATAAGCAATACTACGTTTAGATAGCGTACCTTCAATGGAATTGAGGAGTCTTTCATCAACTTGAATACGCTTCGGAGTTTTTCGACGCAGTTTGCTTGCTAATTGAGGATAGGAGGGTGGAAGTGTACCATGTAGCACATCACCAACAGGAACTGGTGTTTCAGTTGTAGCTTGTTGTCCTTCATTTTCTTGTTGTGGATTAATAGGATGAACCATGGTATCCGATTCATCATGTCTACTCTTTTCTTTTCTTTATCTTCTTGAATGACCTCTTGAGGTCTCTTCCTCCTTGATGATTTTATTGCTTGGTTACGTACATTCCCCATCACCACAATGATCAATTCAGTAACTATAGATCCTTCAAGGTGCTTCAATCTTCCTTCTCAATAGTTCATATTTCTCATCAAAACAATGATGAATGAGAAAGTTTAGCTTTGGTGCTTTTCACTAGTAAGCAAATGAAAGTTAACTCATAAATTGTTCCTCAAATTGCTTCTTTTGTAAAATAGTGTATAAACAACATCACCATCAAATGGTCTTGAAGCTTGATATCTTATCTTGTGTGCTCAGTTATAAACAAAATGAATAGCTCAAAATACCTTATTTTTGGTGTGTTCTTCAATTGAAGATTCTTCAATTTTGCTTATTATCTTCTTCAAATCTCATCACATAACCCAACACCACACTGATCAACCATGAAATCTGTCCTCAATCTTGCACCTGCATAACCAAAAATTGATAGAGAAGGTGTACGAATGGAAAAATTGTAATGGCGGGCTCGTTCTCTTTCGAAAAACTCGCGCGATATTCTGAAAATGTTTGGACAGAGTTAACATACTGTCGGATAAAGACAAGTATGTGTCTTGAATAGTCCATAACGTGAATGCGTTTTATGTATACTGGTTATGAGTGCAAATATTCAATTCGTTTTTCTGAAATGAGGAGGGCTCTTTCAAACGATGTTGTCGAAAGATATGAGAATTGTCAGGCCCTGGAAGCTGTAGCTGAAGCAAAACTTGGAAACTTGGTTTATTGTCCATTTTGCAATATTCCATGTGAAGTAGACAAATGTGTACAAGTCTTTGACTGTCCAAACCCTAGATGTTTACTGGCTTCATGTATCCAATGCAAGGAGGCCAGTCACCTACCCTTATCGTGTGAAGAGAATGGGAAGCAATCTGAGTCTGCTGCTCGCACAAAAGTTGAAGAGAGGATGACAAAGGTAGTTGTAAGACATTGTAAAACCTGCTACGCAGGGATAGTAAAGATGGATGGATGCAATAGGGTTACGTTTGCCGATAGGTCATCTCGTCCAACTATGAACACTTTTGTGAACATCATTATCAGCAAGAACCTGGAAAACCCTGCCAAATGTGCAAGGTCGAAAAGTGTAGTTTGTGGGAGACTGAGGTAGAAGATAATGTGGCACTGGAAGCTAGGGAGGAAGCATTAAAAGAATTTGCAGAGAAAGAATTTGGAGATCAGAAAATTGGGCCTCCTCTACTCAAGAAAACAGTACAATCGTCCAATCAGGATGTTCACGTTAATGTTTATGACAATGATCATGTTGATATTTATTGGGAAGTACAAGGTAACGAAGAACTGGGACACAGAGCTGAACTGGAGGAGCAGAGGTGACAGCTAGTTGAACTGGAGGAGAACATGCAGCACGTGCGACAGCTAGTTGCTCATCCATTTGCAATCATGGCGAATAGGGCCCAAGAACATGACAGAGCTGTATTGGAGGAGGAGGAACACATCCCTTTACAAGTAGATGTGTTGCTACAAATCGTGAGAGCTGATGGAGATGATCCGGCTGATGAATTAGTTTATGCGGATGATGAGGTTAATGTTTATGCAGATGACCACGTTGCAAACATGGAGATGTTGTGACTGTGACATATTCTAGTTGAACTGGAGGAGGAGGTGCAGCAACAGCGACAGCTAGTTGCTCACATGACAGAGCAACTATTCGAGGAGGAACAACACATCGTAATAGCTGATGCTGAGGATGCGAATATGCAATTACAAGCTAACGAAGATGATGGGACTGAAGAACTGAGAGCTGAAGATAAAGGAACGATGAAGGACGGTGATCTCCAAAGCAATTTATTTAGTTCGAATCAACTTTGTTAAAGTTTATTTAATATAGTTATTATAACTAATATACACAGAACTCCTTGAATTAATCACTTTCACATACGCCATCTCATGATTTCATTATAGTTTTTTATATTTAGTGTTTTTATTTTACGCAACGATTTTCCTACCCTGGGGCACTCCATAGCAGAAGTCCAGAAGTCCTTCCTTTCGTATAATGACTGGGGCTGTAAAGAACAGATAAGGTTTTTACATTATAACAATTGCCACTAGAGACACAGACTTAGATCAGGGATAAATACATTTGAAAAAACTTAGAAATTGACATGGCTTCCTCCAACATGTTTAGTTTCCCCAACCACTCCAGAGAAAGCTCTTCATTTATCAAACCCTCTAGACGCAGATTAACAACATATAATTCCACAATGAGAATTCTATGTATTTCTTCCTTCATCATGACAACCTTACGGTTGTACTCTTGGGTGTCTATCCACATGCCTTCTCTTCTTTAAAATTATTGGCAAATAATGACATAAGTTAGGCTTTGGCCTTCATTCCAATTGGACGTAGAGTGGGTGCACTTTGTTGACAAAGTTAATTGTAAGTATACTTCGGTGGCATAGAAAGAGTACATAGAAATGAAATTGTTTATAAAGGCATTATATGATGCCATATTACTTGAAGTGGTAGAAATAATAGTTATAAATGTACACAACAATGTGATTTTAAGTATCATATGTATAGGAAGGCCAAAACTTGATATGTAACACAGTGTATTTTTCTCAATGATTTTGGCCTTCTAAGAAGAGAGAACTTGTACCACCTATCATGTATCCAATTTTTCATGTTTTGAATATAAAATTAACAAACATATTTTTAAAACAACTTCTAGCACTCAATTTGTGTTTTTAAAACTTTAGATATAATAATTTTACCCAAAATACATGTTTAAGGCTAGTCTTTGGGCTAGTCACAAACCTTGTCTTACATAAGGCTTTTGTCTCTAAATTTAAGGTAACCCTAATCTTGAATTTCGTCAATACTACTTTAAAACCTCTCTATAACCTAAAAATCTAAGACCTGAAACTTCAAAAACAAATTGAAGTGAAATGTTGGCACATTAATTCTGTATTTCCTCTCCACCCTCCAAATTTCAGACACTAAGTTGTTCCAGAAAAAGAATGGAGCCAATCTCGATTTCAGTCTAATCCTTGCTGCTAGGGATTTCTTCTCTTATCAAACTCCAAAGGGATTTACTGGTATATAAATAAGAATGACTATGTCTCTTTTCTCAAAAGTGATATGACATGGATCAATATATAATTTGTCATATATTTGGTGCTTTCTTGGTGGAAGGATTTGAGAAATTTTAGAGAAGAGTAGGGGATATATGAGATCTTGTATTAGCCATTATGGGCATAGAGTCATAGGTAAATCCATAAAGGGTATGTGCATTCACTTGGTATTTTCATTTTGATATGAAGGGAGATTAACATACACCATTTGACACAGAGATTTTAACGTGGAGACCCATATGGAAAAAAACCCCAAAAACCCTTTCATCTGCATAAGTCTCATTTGAACTCTTTGGTCTATGCACATGGCGTGCATAGACCAAAAGAGTTCCACACTTTAATTAGAGTTTTTGATACAAAATTTTAGTCATAAGACCGTTGTTGTGGGTGAATTTACACAATGTGAATGTATACCAACTATCTTGTTTTTGATGCTAAATGGTTAGAACTACAAGGTTCCTTAAATGATTAGAATCATAATATTTGTAAACTTTTGGTGACACTATCATCCATGACTCTTTGTAACACTTATTGAAGGTGCCACCAAACCTAATTTATTTATGTGAATTTATATGCATGTGTATATGATGTCTATCATTTTCATATTTTTTTGTTCTTTGTACAAGAGTATCGCTCATGACATTCTGTAACATTTATCAAAAGTGCCACTGGAAACTAATTATATATTTGAATTTATATGCATGAATACGATGGTTATTGTTTGAATTTGACACTTTGTAACATTTATCAAAAGTTCCACTAGAAACCAATTATTTATTCAAATATATATACATGGATATGATGCTTATTGTTTGAACTTATATCATGGATAGGATGCTTAAATGTTTGAATTTATATGCATGGATAGGATTCTTATTGTTTGCATGTTGTTATGTTCTTTGTACAATTTATTAGTTTAGTATTTATTAAATACACATTTTGTGTATAGAGTTATATATCTCCCTTCTTCTTCTTATTCAATGTTTATTTGTTCATTGGGGTCATGTAATTCTTATATAGCTAGTATACTTGTCTTTACATATCTTTTTACAACCCCATTACTAGTTCTTGTAAGTTTTTTTTTATGTAATTTTAAAATTTTGACTTGTGGCTTTCGGTGTAGAATCACTAGCATAATATGATTTTTATCCTTTGACGGATATGTCGCTAAAAGAATTCGAAACCCTTAAAGGGATTGAGGTCTTGAAAAATTCAAGGTTGTGACTTTTATCACTTTGGAAATCATAATATTTATGGAGTTGGTTTCTGAGGTCTTAAGCAATTGCTTTTTCAATAGATCCAAAGAACATGTGCATTTATCCTTATAAAAAATGTTATACCTTCTCCTTATTCACAACTAACCCTTTTGTATGTCTAGTTTCTCATGTGGGTTAATGGTTTGCATCATTAATAGTTAAGAATGAATATGATAAAATAAAAGACTCCTAACTCAAATAAATTTTTCATACTGAATGATAATGCAACAATTTAGTGTGTATAGTTTTGTTGGTTTCATAATCTTAATGCATTGTTGTGTTCTTCATGTACTTCATGCATAATTCTAAAGATACGATTTGTTTTTAAATATAGGCTAGTGCATGGAAATATTAAGAATATTCAAATATGTAAAATGGCAGATTCAGGAGGTTGGTGCCCTTTTTTAGCACGATATTAAATAGACCCATTTTCATTGAATTCTAAATGTTAGAGATTACGATGTGAGGAAATCCTTAATTTCTACTCGGTTTTTAAGAAATGAGATGGAATGACAATGTGCCATTCATCGATTGTTCGATGATCATCAACTTATATATCTTAGTTTTCATTTCATGCAAGATTATAATTTTTTATTGACCTTGATATTGTCTCATGTTCCAAATTCATTTCTTCATTTGACTAAACCTTATTTTAATTTGTTAGGGTCTTGCTTTGTCTCCGATTTATTTTAAATATTCATAAATGAAGTAGTATTCATCCTTCGGTCTTTGACCATTTGCAACTAATAATCCCATGATTCAGTATCACTCTTTATTCGAGAGACAATTTATATAGAATGTAATAGTTAGAGTGCATGGTAAAATTATTTGCACCACCTTATTCATAATTACATAATTTATGTTTAATCCTCGAATTTTCGTTACGCGTTTTTATCTTTTTAAACTCTAAAGTATTTTCATGCTATATAAATTTGGATGATTCAAGTTTCTATTAAAAAATGGATCTCCCTTATTAGCATTCATCTTCTTATTCATGGATTTTATGATATGAAACACTACCTTCTCAATCGATCTAACTTGTTATTCTAGCTCTCCCTTGTTGGACATGTGTGGAATCTTGCTACCATTGATGACCACATAAATAATACCCTAGCTACAAGTGGTCATAGCTTAGTTTAGATTTTCTTTCTATTATGTTTAATGATTTAGTCTAGTCAATCCTTTTGTTAAGTTTTTTGTTCGATATTTTAAGTCCTATACCGTTGTTGTAAGTTATAGTGTATAGAGATGTATTTACACCATGTCCATGTATAGAGATGTATTCATGAAAATTTCCACGCAAACCCCGAATTTGGACACCATACCCAAAACACCCAATTTAGGGGGTGATTCGCTCACACATAATAAATCATAATAATGTGTATAACGGCTCGAAATATGACCAATGCATATTCGAATTCGCTTCCAGCATTTAGATCGGTGATGTTAAAGGAATCTTATTGAGAAAATAGATAATGCAATACATACAAACCAGGAAAGAATTTTCCCACACCATTGCCTCTCTAATTCGGAGCAGGTGTGTATTTCAATGTAGATGCAGTGACACCATTTTAATAAAATATAAGGCAGTAGACAAACATATTAATCCTTGATTCATAGCAAGTTCAACCCATGATGGATGACTGCAAGAGACCATAGCCGACCTTCCGTATAGCTGTATAGTTATTTCTCATAGTAGCACGGGGAGTTGTAGAGAGATAGAAATCCGTGACCAAAACCATTGCTGGAGAGTGAGCTTGGCTGCAAGCCATGCTAAAGAAATAGGTCAAGATACGACATTGAAGTAAGTCGGAACACTTTGCGGACCGGGTGATATTTTGGTTTAGTTAGCTTATTTTGATAAGCTATTTCTAATTATAGAGAGAAAGGCCAAGGGACATCACTTCTCATTCGAGCGGACAGGTTTGGAAGGCACGAAAAACCATAGATCATACTAATATTTTTACAAAACCCATTTCCCCGACGTAACCCTAGATCAAGAACCCACAATTTATCATATCACGAGGGTTATTTCTTCAGTGAAAGAAAATACGTTTCATCAAAATGAAGGCTATCCCCTCAATGTAAGCAAAAATTGTGAAGGCTATCCATTCAACGTAAGCAATGCATTTTAAAAAAATCGTTAACGCTGTCACCATGAATACGTCTTATCAAATCATGAAGGCTCCTTCTATTAGTGAACACCAGAGAAGTAACTAGACACTCTCCCTATCCCACGGGATTTTTCCTCCACGAAACCACAAGTCTAAAAGTAAGGTTATATGCAGAGATTAAAATAAGGATTGAACCTGAGTTTTTAAGAGGGATCCACAGTATGTACTAGGGCCAACATACAAAGGGGTTACAACCATACCGGGATCTACTTTTTTTATTCAAAAAGAACAACACGCAGAGTTTCGCTGGGGTCTCTGCACCCATGCGCAGAGGTCGTTATAGACCTTTCACTCAATACGCAGAGGTCCATCGGTATATATATATTCTTTAAAACTGCGTTACCTTTCAATGCGGGCCGAGAGAGGTCGAACCAATGTAGCCAAAAGCGCAAATCCATACACTTCAACATAGGCACAGAGGGGCCACCGTACTCACAAGAGCAACATCCAAATTTTTCAGATGTAGAAGACGCTGCTCATCATCCAAAAGAAATTTTGTCCTGGCATGCTCCATTCCCCAGAATGAGATGAAGAGGTCATGATTTTTCCTTCACCTCCGTGCGCCCTCCTTTTTCACAACTCCCACTCTCCCTATTTAAATAAATTCTTATCCGTTTTCCAGGAGTGAAGTGGCAGAAGTATATCTCCACATGCTTGTCTTATATTAAATTGACGTACATATATATACATCCATATAATGGTTTTATATATGCATGTATTTTCATGTCGTTCTTACCACAACTTGACCACTACGCAATCAACAATTTATTACGGTAGCTAGCTTCCCTCCGATTAATCATAAAAATTGTAAGGAACTAGGTAAAATTTACTAGATCCTTGAGGCGTTGTTAACCACTAGCCTCTCTCCCTAGTCGATTCGGTTCACCGTCGAAGGTTGCGTGAGTGCCTTAAATATCCTAAGTGCACAACTTTAGGGAATTTAACTTATATGGATGTCAAGGTATTTCTGGTGGGGCCTTGGCCTTGAGCTCCTCACCCAAAATACGTACAATATACATTTCATGCTTACCAAAAATTTAGGGCATACAAGAGGGATTTTACATGGGCTTCTTGGATTCATCTACTAGCCAAGACAGAATATGATATAGTGACTTCTGATGGTTTCCCTCAGGAACCACCTATAACTTCATGTACCAATTAAGAGAACTACCCCTGAAGGTTGTGATCATCTTAGCCCTTAATATCGCCTCGTCTTGGACCTGTCGCATAATCCATACAACCTCACATAAAAAGCAGTGTTGCTTAGGGTCTTCCAACATATCCCCATTAAATATAGGAAATAATATGTTTCCTATAAACATGCTATGTACTTGGGGTACTCGCGAATTCGAATTAAATGTTCCACTACTAAGAAATATCTCGCCACTATCTTGGCTATTACTAGTACTTTGATTTGAAGAAATGCACTTCAAAATACTTTAGGTCATGCCTCTCATGCTAGAGATGTACACGAATTTGTGGGTATCTCGTACTCTTGGCTGTGGTATGGATATAGAACCTCTTCTCCGTCTTCAGAAATAAGCCAATATTCCTTCTATTCATCACAATATTCTTCGTAGAGATGTGGAACCAACTTTTAGTCTCCTCTTCTAGTTGCACTGCAAATCTCTCTCCCTATCGCGTTTATTCTCCTTTTACCCCACCAAAATATTCTTCCACTCCTTAGAAGGCCACCCTCTTCATCAGTGTTACTATCGGTTAGGAACATCTCATCTTACTTTATCCATCTTGTTCATTCCTTCCTTCCTTCATGAATCGTGTCCTTTGCGCACAATGATTTACTAGTAAGATTCCATCCTTAAGATTCCCTTTCTGAATATCTACCTCTAGGTCCTTGGAACAATTCTCTCTCGGCTTCATTATTTGACTCTATAGTGTCTACAACAATATCAGTAATGTATCCTTCCAAAATGCTATTGACCCAGAAGTAGACAACCCTAGAGATAGGATTGTTGACACTCCCTAGCTGTCAGCTCAATAGAGGAATGCACTACTTGGTTTATTTTCCTTGATTATTTGTTGTGTGAGTTGCTAGCATCGCCAACCATTCACACGATACAATAGGAAATTAACTAAAGGAATTTTCATGAATACGTTTGTAAACATACCTTTCTAAGAGTTCGGTCGGAGTAACTCGTGACCCCTTACTTTCTTCTTGTGCAAATCCTATACATTTTTAGTATACCCAATCCTGGATCTGAATATTTGTCGAGTGCTAAAATATGTCCCATTCACGATAATCCTAGTCCCGACAACGAAACCATTTTTTTGGCTTGCTTCGACTAACCTAGGTTTAACCTTCTAGCCCGATGAAAAAAAACCAAGGCATCGACCTGATAGAGCATAACCCCATTGTCAACACCTGCGACGCAAGGAAAGTCCCTCTCAAGATAGCTATAGGGACTACACGAACAAGGCTTCCGCAGTGATAGTAGGGGATCCCTTCATGGAAGAGCTCAACAAACTACCCAACAATCTAGATAGGTGAACAATCATCGAAAGATAACAACAACATATGCAAAGATAATAGATATGAATCATATATACCACATTTTCAGCACTATTATTCCATTTCATCATAAATATGATCAAATGCACAAAAATCAAAAGGTTTCACACATAAAATTAACATACGCCATTTGACACAGAGATTTTAACGTGGAGCCCCATACGGAAAAAAACCAAAAAAACGCTCTTCATCGAGATCGACATTACATCCCTTCATGACTCTTATTCATGCTTTGCACTATGACTTGCAATAGACTTCTTCATATCTCACTCTTGACTATCTCTCTCCTATTTTCTTCCTAAACAAAAAAATAGCCAACCCCTAACGCCCAACCCTTTCCCATTTTTATAGGTCCTAAAGATTGATTTTACATCATGTTCCCATGACCCATAACTCGATAAATTTTCTAGTTAACTCACCACATATATTTAGTGTTTCTCAAAAACTGCCCAAAATTCACGATCCGACCCATTGAGTCTTTGCTCCATCGTAGCCTTGTTCACACTGGGACCGAACTTCTTAAAACTTCTAAACCATACTTTACACACATTCCTAGGGCCAAAAACACATAAACGTAAATTGCATCTCATATAATGAGCTTATATCTTGTTTAGTATAGCTTGAGTGGATCTAACAGTTGAGAACACATTGTTTCCTCCTGCGAGGTCATAGTTTCAAACACAAAAGTGTCACATGTCCTTGTCTCACAAAAAAGAGGACTCTCACTTTAAAACGACATTATTATTATTATTGTTACATAAATTTAAAAGTAGCTAAAATATATAATTTCCATCAGTTTTATAAACTTTGTATATATTTTTAAATGAGTTGGCTATAATTTAAGTAGGTGCATCTCTAAACACTAAAATTTGGATATAGCCTATCATTATAACAACCAACTTTGAAATACTTTCCTATTGTATGCATGTCCACTAAAAACTAGCAACAACCACATCAATAATATTAATATGTTCTACCCCCCGGGGTGTAGACCTATTGGCAACCGTGCACTTGTTAAGGTGTACGGGCTATTAAGAAAGTCAAGGGCTCAAACCTTGTTGCAGCTTGAGATGCGTTGTGGGGGTCAGCGTATTCTCCTAGAGGTTATAGTGGTAGCGGTCAAAATCGAGCTTGTGTCACGCAAGTACGAAACCAGCTACTTGAAGATTATTCCAGATACAAAAAAAAAATTATTAATATGTTATAATAACCCCATAGGCATATATTTGATAACGCATGTCAAATTACCTCCACCGTAACTTGTGGTTGGTGAACACTAATAGGTCACAAGTTAAGTGCCAATAATAAGTTATATTCCTTTCTTAATAATTGTTTATTTTAAATTTGTAAATACTACCATAGAGTCAATCTATAAATTACACTTGTCTCATACTCTTGTCACCTAGAAAAACCATAGGTTCTTTTCCACCGAGAAATCTCAAATAAAAACACCTATGAATATAATAATTGGGTAAAAATGGAATTAGTGTGTACATCATCTTAGGCTAAAGTGGCCCTACATGTTATTGCTTTAAGGGCACTTATCACGTGAGCTATTTTTTATTTTTTTCCAATACCACAAATGCACTTATCACATGAGCTATCCTCTATTTTTTTATAATTGTTTACTAAGATTTTTTAAAGAAAAGCATAGGATCAATCTTGAGAGTACACTTGTCGGACACTCTCTTGAAAAGTAGGAAAATCATAAATGGTATTCCACCCCAAAATTCTAAGATATAAATGCATATCCTCATATTAAAATTAACTTGTGGTTGGTGAACATGGAGAGGTCACAAGTTAAGTACCACTAATAAGTCATATTCTTTTTTTAATAATTGTTTATTTTAAATTTGTGAAGAGTACCATAGAATCAATCTCCAAATTACACTTGTCTCACACTCCTCTCATCTAGAAAAAGCATAGGTGCATAGGTGCTTTTCCACCTAGAAATCTCAAATAAGAACACCTATGAATATTATAATTGGGTAAAAAAGGTAATTATCCCCCAAGTCTATAGATCATCTTAAGATGAAGTGGCCTTACATGGTATGCTATTAAGTGCATTTATTACATGAGGTATTTTTTATTGTTTTTCAATACCACAAGTGCGCTTATCACATGAGCTATCTTCTATTTTTTTTTAATTGTTTACTAAGACTTTTTAAAGACCCATAGGATCAATCTTGAGAGTATAGTTGTCCCAATATCGCGCAATGTAGGAAAGTTAAAGATGGTATTCCACCCTAAAATTCTAAGATATAAACTGTAATGTCCCTCTCTCACACCTAGTTATTTATGTCGTAAAATGTTATTGTACTTGTCTCCGGTTGAGGAGCCCAAGGCCAAGGCCCCACCAGAAACAAATCTTGCAACCTATGTAAGTTAAAGACATAGGAGGCATAAAGACAATGACGTAACTCAACCACAAGAGATAAGGAACAAATGAATGGAATAAAAAATAATAATAATCCAGCAAGAAAAGATAAACAATATAGGAAAACATGGAGGTCGATTACCGGTTGTTTCCACCTCACCCTACCGCACTTGACCATGGATATTGGCACGAAACATATATGTTTATTATATATAAAAAAATGTGTATATATATAATAACCAAGCACTTATAGTGAGAGTAATTTCACATACTATATATATATATATATAGAAATGGAGCATTATTTTATAGTGTATATATAATAACACTATATTATGTATATATGCTTAGCGAAGCATACATAATGAACGGAATTTCTTGAAGCTATGTAGATATATATGTAAAGAACATATAAAGGGGAGGATTATTGTTGCATGAGTACATTATATATATAAGAGTACCATATATATATAATAACAAATCATATAATAGTAACTTCTTATATTAAATATATATAAGGAGAACATGCACATAAAGGTGGAGCGTTATTTTATGCACATATAAGAGTATTATATATATATTAAATAAGGAAGCTCTTGAATAATACATAAAGAAGCTTACATCCACGAGAGGAGTGTTGCATATACATGTAATTGGAGATTATGGCGAAAAGCAATTACATATATGAGTGTATATACTAGTCCCTATTTGATATATCATTTATCGAATTTCCTCTTATTGTGGAAGAAGGAGAGGAGAGTGGAAACCACTACTTAAATTTATGACCAATAATTGTGGAGGCGTTATCAGAAAAATTCATGATCAAGGACCCGTTACCTAATTGTCATGATAAATCAAGGAGGGCGTTACTAAGCATGGATTGTGGAGGGCTTGATTTTTCCTGACGCACAGCCACCGACAGTGGGGGGATTAATTCACCCCCGTGAAAGCCACCAATTGCGGGGACGTTGCGGGATTTCATGACCTTGATTTCGGATGCGTCGAGAGTTACACGATTAATATAAAAATGGCCGTAAAAAAACTAGGGGGGGGGGGCAAGAGTCCATCACTGCGTCTCTAGGTGTCTTCCAGGGAGAGATTAATGTGATATTTTTCACTGTGATTTCATGGAGAAGGGGACGCAGTTTTTAGGAGAAATCTCTAGCTTGAGGCACACCGGAGGTTGGAATGGGGAGAATGCAGTTGGGAAAAGGAGTATGCCACAGGAAGAGGGATCTGAGGTTACTCAGATCGTGAATCAAATATTTGGCAATATCGCCCTGCGATCATCCTCGGGTATAAACCTCATGGTAAGTGTCTTACTGCTATCATCACATTTCATCAACAATCAGGCTTGGGGCATTTGTTTAAATTAGTGAGATGTGGTCTACTATTTAGGACAAGATTAGGTTATTGGTTAGTTGAGAGTAAAAGCTTACGGAAAGTTCACAGCATCCAAGTATTTGTGTTAGAATGGTAGATGCGTCGATCTCTTTCTTGCAATATTGGAAATTAACCAAATGATTTGTTGTTTATTTTTTAGTGGATGGTAAGATGCGTAGAACACAAAACTATTGGGTTGTATTATGAAAGACAACTCCAAAAACTAATCTGGAAAAAACCCTATTTTCATATGCATCACACCCTCGCGGAGGCTACAACTTGACCGTTGTTCTCCTGTTTTATTTTTGATAAAATAGCAGGGTTTTCTACGACTACCGCTAGAAACAGAGAACACGTGCTCCCCTTCAGAATTCTTACCCAACGAATGTGGGCAGTGTCTATCTAAGGTCTCTTCTATCATTGAGAGAAATCCATCCATGGTTGTCATGAGATATACTGATACAACCAAACAAGCGGTTCAATTATTGAAAGTTTCATGATTCACAAAGACCAAGTAAGAAAGACCATTACCAGAAACCCACTTATTCTTTTGTTAATTGCCGATCAAAAACCTAAAAAATTATTGTAGTAAAGAGTACCCCTCTCTGTGTAAAAAGGGTAGATTGATGGGCATATCTTTGACTTGAGCGTGGTATAGAAAAGCCTACACCCTTTGGACATTATAGTGGTAGTCGCCCAATGTGCTGGGCATGCTTTTCTTAACCTGAGCCTTATGTAGGAAAGCACCTACCCTCTGCGTGCGATCATAGACTGCAAATACTGATTAAGGAGCCTTTGGAACTCCACCATTTGATGGAGGAGGACCTGCTGTTCCCATTGAGAGCATGTTTCTGCTATTTTATCTACATTATAGATTTTCGTTAGTCATTTGTGACCTTGGGCCTGCATATAATAATTATCATAAGAAAAGACCATGATCTCCGAAGCTTGCAGCCTGTTTTAGGATATAGAGCAAAACCTTGAGCATAATTATTGCCTCTGAACTCTGATCACCATGGCAACGACTAATTGGGTTATTAGAATCCGCTGACCTGGATTTTTATGGTTTATCCCTGCCATTGTTTAAGAGCTAATCTATTAATGAAGATAGCGTTTGTACGAACCAAACATAGGGTTGGAAGGCCAGCTTTTTATTGCAGCATGTGCTTGTGTTCTTAGGCCCCTTGTTCTTATGTTTAAAGCTATAATGAATTGGAATATGAGCCTAGCATATCGAATGGAAGGCCCCGCCCTGATATCCCAGTTCATGCTTAGATTCCATACGCCCTGTTGGTATGCTTGAAGATTAATTTGATCAAGTTTGAACCTAGCATATCGAGTATGAACGAGATCCGTGATTTCGATCTAGCCCCTTTTGCACATTGGATTGTGTGTTCGTTATCCAAAATAAGATTTCCAACTTGTGGGGACTCCATTCTCACATTTCTCTGTGTAATACTAGATAAGCCATGGCTGTGTTTTAGTTTTAGTGGGTTGTTTATGTTAAGGATGGATATGGCTAGTCTCTGTGAATATATAGGGATTATTACTATATGTATATATTTTCATGTACACTGTTGTAGTTACTTCCTAAGAAGATAAAGATGCAGATGTAAAATATTCTATCTAGAATCTTGTAAGATTCAATTCCGGAGAAATACTCCCTAAGTGGGATCCGGTGAGGTTCACGGTGAGGTTCAAGAGAAAATGATGGCAACTTTTCTGTTGCAGATTGTAATCTTCTAATGAAATGAATATCGCAGGCATGCGACACCTTTTGGTGGATGTAACCCCTAGGTTGTGGTGAACCACGTACATTTTTTTGTCTGTCTCCTTTTCATGTGTCTCAATGCTTTTACTTTCCTCACATGGTTTGTGTGCCTATACAACTCGATAATGGTTTATGCTATGCAGAAGATGATCGAGAAATGTTATTGTAATGATTTCTGTTTGCACCAAGAATTGTTTTAAATACAATTATGACAATGAAAACGAAACCACTAATAGATGAATGGATTAATGTTTTGTGAAAGTTATGTCTTTGGAATGAATGAAAGTGCTCCTCATACGATTCACTAACTAGAATTAAACAATGAGTAATCTGTTCCGTATTAGACGAAGGGTAATAACATGTTGTTAAGGGATATTGGAGTAGGTATAAAATGACACATAAATTACTACACCATTACTCCACCGCTGAGGGAACTATTTTAATCATGTGAATACTAGAAAGCAGAATGAGCATAATAGTTTATGTTATCTTAGTGAATTGGATGTAATTGAAGTGGTTGGTTTTGTAGACATGATGGATGTACAAGGTCAAATGATTGTATTTTATAATGACCAGTGTATCAACAACAAAACAAAATTTTCACCCCCCATTTTACCCATGATGGCTTTGAGGTATCAGAGGTGCCTTACATATGGTATCAGAGCAAGAGTTGAAACGCTCGGGCCTATTGGGCTCAAAATGCTTCCGCATGCTTTGTTTAACTAACGATTTGAGTTTTGCTTGGTGATATAGAAAATCAACAAGTTTCCTTTTTTCGGCCATTCCAGGTACCGTAAGTCGTACCCAATATGAATGTTTATTGAACTTGTAGTTGTGCAGGAGAAGGAGGAACCTCTTCTGAGATCACAAAAGATAGTCTGCGTTAAGCCGACGATGTAAGTACACAGGTAGCTTGTCCTTTCCTTGATTTTTCTTTTGAAATAATTATACGATTGTTTCGTCTTCATTTTAAGCTTCACAATTAAGTTTTGGTAAGATGTAGGAGTCCTCTTAGACAGACTCCTGGTGGGTGAAAGTACCTTCTACCATAATAATAATGTGGGATTTAGATTATCAGTAATGACGTGATGTATAATTCTTAGAGTTCCTTGTGGATTGTGATAGGTTACATTGTAGCACTCAGTAATTACTGTTGTTAAAAGTAGCACTAAAGAGTACCTAATTACCTACAGACCTAAAGAGTTACATCCTCTGCTTTTTCAACTATTCTACAATCCTAATATTCTAGTTAAAAATAATTGATGGACAACCAAAATGTAAGTACCATGGATTGTGCTACTGACATGAGCATTGGTTACTTGATCTACTGAAACTAACATTTGGGTTGATTGATGACAACCTTGCCTCACATCTGAAAAACTAGGCTTGTCTTACGATGAAAGTCTTGTTCCCTGTGCAACCTCTTTAGACATTAATACTGTTGAAGAATTGCTATCATTGAGTATATGAATCTGGAAAGTGAATGCCGTCAGTCCATCAACAACTTTCCACTTAACATTGAGTTCATTGTCTTTGGAAAATTGGAATTGATAACAATAAAAACAAACCTTGATTATGTTGGGTTTCCGACTTTGACCCTTACTGGTTGAATATTTAAATTAAATCGGTTATCGATGAGCTTCCTCTTGACACTTATTTTAATGCTTAAGGAAGGCTCAACACATTACTTGACCTAGTATAAAAATGAAGGGATGAAGGTTGATAATGATTTTCTTTTCTTTTGGTTAAGTCCATTAATAGAAGTAATGAAGTTTTGTAGTTCAAGTCTATTACTTGGTCACTAAAGTAACATATATCTATAAATGCAAGATAAACACCATCTCCTTATATTCATGGTAATGCTTGATTGAGCATCCTTAAAAGATAGATTGACGAATTATTTCTTGATATAAATGAACGATGTTTACATACCTGAAAGTCTTGTATAGCTACAAAAATACCAGCTTCATACTTGTTAAGTAAATAGAAGCATGCTCCTATTGGTGAAGTGTTCGGGAAATGGTTCCTTGTGCTTAGATTATAGTTTTGAACTATCTTATGCTTTGAATTAGCTCATGGACAGTATTTTCATTGTGTCTAGCCGAATAGACTAATTGTTGGAATAAATACTTATTAATATCCTATTGTCTATTGGTAGAGTCTGGTAAGAACCCTAGAGTGGATTCTAGTGCTCTTGTTGGTAGTCTTGAGAATTGAATCCATTGAGCATTTCATAACATTGTTGTTGCTTGGGTCGCACTGAGATTGGAATTTTTTTTAGAGCTTATGTGGGCTTGGTCATGTAAAGTTATGGATATTGAAAATAAGTAAGTTTGATGATGGCTGTATAATGTTATATGCTAACCTGGCAGGATGTGCCGGAAACACTATTGGTCGTAATTAACTGATAGGAAAGAAATGATTACTACTGCAGATAATGAGGTTAAGTATGGGTGATTGCTTTCACTTAATATGATTGACGAATGTCGAGTTTTTGAAGATGATGTTTACTTACTAACCTTGCAGGGTTCACCGAGATTATGACCATTGCCACAATTAGCATACATTATGGTATATAAATCCTCCTGCATGTGTAAGTTGTGCTNCAGATGATGTTTACTTACTAACCTTGCAGGGTTCACCGAGATTATGACCATTGCCACAATTAGCATACATTATGGTATATAAATCCTCCTGCATGTGTAAGTTGTGCTCAATTTCTCCGAAAAGAGCAAGGAGTAATTTTTCTAAGATGATTTATGAGGTTATCTAACTCATGAATGGCTATGAAAATTGATGCAAATTATGAACTCTGATAATTGATTATTGAAATTTATGGTTGTCAATGAATGCTCTAACTAACCCCCTATGGAGTAATTGCAGGCATGGGAAATTGTGGCCACGATAAGTGCTAAAGCTCCATGATTGTAATGAGTTACAAAGATATGAGAAGAATCTTATGTGCATAAAGTTATTACCACAAGAAAAGTGGTGATGAAGGTAGTGGATGAAAGCTACCCATTTTACCTCCAGGCCAGCTAGGAACCACTATGCATTCTGGGGACGCCTAGATGTAAGACATTTTGGTTAAGACTCTTTCTGCACACATTGAGAGGACTGTCACAAGAGTGGGGGAATCTGTGCAGAGAATAACCTCTAGGAGATGTGGTGGTGTGCTAGAACAGAGTGCCTCAGCTTGGTGAACCACCCTGAAGAGCACAAAAGCAGATACGCCTAAGGAAGGGTATCGTCCTTGTGTTGGGTGGCTTGAATCGGTACTTGGAGTACTGTCAGCACTTGGTGTGTTGGGATGGAGAACATCCAAAGAAAAAAATAATGGCTAAGCACCCTGAATAGCACAAGAAGGAGATACGTGGGTATCGTCCTTGTGTTGGGTGGCTTGAATTAGTACTTGAAGTACTTGTAGTGCTTAGATGGAGGACATCCAGAAAGAGAATAATGCCGGAAATAGGTAAGTGCATTATAGGTAAAACTTTTACCTATGAGGTTATATGTTCATTTATTGACCAACAGAACTAACAGGCATATTGGAACCAATGAGGATTACGAGAACTGAATAGTGTTGGATTTCTACATTGCCTCAATGTCGATGCTAGTAATCATGCAGTATTGGTGTACCAATTACATTATGAAAATAATTGAGTATTATAGCACCAATGAACACTAGAAAATTGTAGATGGTTACAATGCAAAAGAATCTATGACTAATGTTTAAGTTGAAATATAAATTTTGTACGTGATGTATTAAAGAAAAATTTGTGCTAGACCTAAAGATGTTGCAGTGAAACTGTAGGTTTTGGAAAATAGCAACTAGAGAAGGTACGAAAAGATCATAAAGGAATCAGGATGAAGAGGACAAAAAATTGGTGGAAAACAGGAACACCAAGGACGGTGTTATTTTTAAGGGGGAGAGGATGTAATGTCCCTCTCGCACACCTAGTTATTTATGTCATAAAATGTTATTGTACTTGTCTCCGGTTGAGGAGCCCAAAGCCAAGGCCCCATAGGAAACAAATCTTGCAACCTATGTAAGTTAAAGACGTAGGAGGCATAAAGACAATGACGTAACTCAACCACAAGAGAAAAGGAACAAACGACTGAAAAAAAAAAATAGTAATCCAGCACGAAAGGACAAACAATAGAGGAAAACATGGAGGTCGATTACAGGTTGTTTCCACCTCACCCTACCGCACTTGACCAAGGATATTGGCAGGAAACATATATGNCCAGCAGGAAAGGACAAACAATAGAGGAAAACATGGAGGTCGATTACAGGTTGTTTCCACCTCACCCTACCGCACTTGACCAAGGATATTGGCAGGAAACATATATGTTTATTATATATAAAAAGGTGTGTATATATATAATAACTAAGCACTTATAGTGAGAGGAATTTCACGTACTATATATATAATTATATATATAGAAATGGAGCATTATTTTATACTGTATATATAAGAACACTATATTATGTATATATGCTTAGCGAAGCATTCATAATGAACAGAATTTCTTGAAGCTATGTAGATATATATGTAAAGAACATATAAAGGGGAGCATTATTGTTGCATGAGTACATTATATATATAAGAGTACCATATATATATAATAACAAAGCATATAATAGGAACTTCTTATATTAAATATATATAAGGAGAACATGCACATAAAGGTGGAGCATTATTTTATGCAGGTATAAGAGTATTATATATATATTAAATAAGGAAGCTCTTGAATAATACATAAAGAAGCTTACATCCACGAGAGGAGTGTTTCAAATACATGTAATTGGAGATTATGGCGAAAAGTAATTACATATATGTGTGCATATATTAGTCCCTATTTGATATATCATTTATCGAATTTCCTCTCATTGTGGAAGAAGGCGAGGAGAGTGGAAACTAGTACTTAAATTTCTGACCAATAATTCATCATCAAGGACTGGTTACCTAATTGCCATGATAAATCAAGGAGGTGTTACTAAGCATGGATTGTGGAGGGCTTCATTTTGCCTCATGCACAGCCACCGACAGCGGGGGGATTAATTCACCCCACTAAAAGCCACCAATTGTGGGGACATTGCGGGATTTCATGACCTTTATTTCAGATGCGTTGAGAGTTACGCGATTATTTTAAAAATGGTCATTGAAAAACTCAGGGGGGAGGGCAAGAGTCAATCGTTGCATCTCTGGGTGTCTTCCAGAGAGAGATTAATGTGATAATTNGAGAGTTAAGCGATTATTTTAAAAATGGTCATTGAAAAACTCAGGGGGGAGGGCAAGAGTCAATCGTTGCATCTCTGGGTGTCTTCCAGAGAGAGATTAATGTGATAATTTTCACTGCGATTTCATGGAGAAGGGGACGCAGTTTTCAGGAGAAATCTCCAATTTGAGGCACACCAGAGGTTGGAATGGGGAGAAAGCAGCTGGGAAAAGGAGTATGCCACGGGAAGAGGGATCTAAGGTTACTCAGACCGTGAATCATAGATTTGGCAATATCGCCCTGCGANCACGAGAGGTTGGAATGGGGAGAAAGCAGCTGGGAAAAGGAGTATGCCACGGGAAGAGGGATCTAAGGTTACTCAGACCGTGAATCATAGATTTGGCAATATCGCCCTGCGATCATCCTCGGATATAAACCTCATGGTAAGTGTCTTACTGCTATCATCACATTTCATCAACAATCAGGCTTGGGGCATTTGTTTAAATTAGTGAGATGTGGTCTACTATTCAGGAAAAGATTAGGTTATTGGTTAACTGAGAGTAAAAGCTTACGAAAAGTTCACAGCATCCAAGTATTTGTGTTAGAATGGTAGATGCGTCCATCTCTTTCTTGCAATATTGGAAATTAACCAAATTCTTTGCTGTTGTTTACTTTTGAGTGGATGGTAAGCTGCGTAGAACCCAAAACTATTGGGTTCTATTATGAAAGACAACTCCAAAAACTAATCCGGAAAAAAACCTATTTTCGTATGCATCACACCCTCGCGACGGCTGCAACTTGACCGTTGTTCTCCCATTTTATTTTTGATAAAATAGCAGGGTTTTCTACGACTTCCGCTGGAAACAGAGAACACATGCTCCCCTTCAGAATTCTTACCCAACGAATGTGGGCGGTGTCTATCTAAGGTCTCATCTATCATTGAGAGAAAGCAATCCTTGGTTGTCATGAGATATACTGATACAACCAAACAAGCGGTTCAGTTATTGAAAGTTTCAAGATTCACAGAGACCACGTAAGAAAGACCATTACCAGAAACCCACTTATTCTTTTGTCAATTGTCGATTGAAAACCTGAAAACTTATTGTAGTAAAGAGTACCCCTCTCTGTGTAAAAAGTGTAGATTGATGGGCATATCTTTGACTTGAGCCTGGTAGAGAAAAGCCTACACCCTTTGGACATTATAGTGGTAGTCGCCCAATGTTCTGGGCATGTTTTTCTTAACCTGAGCCTTATGTAAGAAAGCATCTACCCTCTGTGTGCGATCATAGACTGCAAATACCGATTAAGGAGCCTTTGGAACTCCACCATTTGATGGAGGCGGACCTGTTGTTCCCATCGAGAGCATGTTTCTGCTATTTTATCTACGTTATAGATTTTCGTTAGTCATTTCTGACCTTGGGCCTGCATATAATAATTATCATAAGAA
>LPNX011011270.1:36055-46850 GCA_001517045.1 Pseudotsuga menziesii
TTCTGCTAGTTAGCTTAAGACACTATCATTTGTAATTTAAGTGATGCAATCATTATTGATACGTTCTTTAAATAATTGAAAGTTATTGGGGTAACCATATCCTGGCTTGATTTATCCTTTTGAGCAACAAATCAATCGACAAGTTATAAAAATAATATGTATGAAAGCAGAAAATAATAGGAGACAATTAAACACATGTAGATACAAAAAGAACAGAGAAACGCCAATATACATGGTTCACCCCAAACTCGGAGTTACATCCACCAAAGCTGTCACATCACGTGACCTTATTTATTAAAAGAGTTACAATCTACAACATCAATGTTGCCATACTTCCTTCCAATCCGCAACAACAATGTTTCCACACATTCTTCCTGCATGAGGGAATTCCTCTCATCTAATAAAATCTTATCATTTGGTTCTAATGTACCATTAGAGGAATTTTGGGGTCTAAAATGGACCTCCTAAGGAAAATAGTAAAATAATAGTTAAAATAATAAAATAATAGTTAAAATAATAAAATAATATTGATTAATTTTGGAGGAAGAAAGAAAAAAACTACTTTTTGTGTTCGTATTTTCGACATATCTCCCTGTGTTTTTACTCAAAGTTCGATCGGGAGAGCTCGTTGGATGCAGAATTTGATTACACATCCAACGAGTACCCACATTGCATACTTTTGACGGACCATGCTATCCCAAAAACAAGAAATACCTGAAAAAACGTGATGACGATGTCATCATCACATTTTTTCAGTTATTTCTTGTTTTTGGGATAGCGTGGTCTATCAAAAGTATGCAGTGTGGGTACTCGTTGGATGTGGAATCAAATTCCGCATCCAACGAGCTCTCCCTATCGAAATTTGAGTAAAAACACAATGAGATATGTCGAAAATATGAACAAAAAAAGTAGTTTTTTTTAATGACAAATATGTCAATTCAACCATTATGGTTGACTTATTTTATTGAATTTCTATTGGTTCTTGAATTCCAACTCACAAAAACTTATTTTGGCGCGTTTTCTTATAAGGCCCATTTTAGACCCCAAATTTCCTCTAATGATATTTTACACAAGTTAGGACTAATCATTAACCCATAAATATATTCAGTAATCCCACCCCATATCCAGACATACCTAGATCAACAAATGTTGGGTCCATGCACATCCATGGAAAAAAATACATGTCAAAACTGAATAATATATCATCTGTGTATACACTTATGGGTTTTTGTTATTCTGATCTTTAAACATCAAGGTGGCGATTATCTATTTCCATATCTGAATAGTTAATTACATAACTAATAGGGTAAGGGTTGAGCTCTATAACAACTATTTTAAGATTTCTGATCTAGAACAAACATAGGTTATAAAATAGAACCAATATATATATATATAATTCATAAATAAAATAGCTGTGCGACAAACACATAAAGCAGATTGTGTAAGTGCAGATACACAGTGGGGTGTCATTGGATAAAACACATACAAATACTCAGAGTAAACAATTATGGAGATGCTTACCCAGACTTAAAACACATTCAAGGTTCTGCATACTTCAGGTCAGATTCAAAGGAAAGATGCATTCCTAATCACAGCCAACAATCAGATGGGTTCATAACTTGAAGTGCGGGTGATGGTAACTAATGGCATATGTACACATATATCTAGTATCAGATCCGAAACAAGGAAAAAATTTCCATCAAGGACACGATCCAAGAAAATTCTGTTTACAGCATTCTAGAGGATGCATTCTAAAATATCAGCGTGGAAGCAAACCTCACTCGCAGAGCAAAATCGAAATTCACCATCAAAGGAAAGGTATGCGACCTAGGTCTCGCAGAAGTCTTGTACTATGCAGATTCAGATATTTAAGGTGAAGGAAAAGGACATCATCTTATATAAAATATATATAAACTCTCAAACTATAAAGAAATTCCATACTATGGCAGACCCAGACCAAGCTCTATGTTGTGAAGAAGATCCAAGAGTAGAATGAATCGCCTGCAGATTTAACCTACCCAGGTCAAGACTTGCTCTTGCGAAGATTGATCTAGGATTTAAGGTGAAAGTGCGTGCAGAAATCTAAGTTACACCAGGTCGAGACCATATACATTCTCATCCTATACCCTAGCANAGACTTGATCTTGCGAAGATTGATCTAGGATTTAAGGTGAAAGTGCGTGCAGAAATCTAAGTTACACCAGGTCGAGACCATATACATTCTCATCCTATACCCTAGCATTTTACCAGGTCGAGACCCTAAATAATCACGTCATAATACTATCCACAACTCTTCCATATCTAACATAGTTCAAAGGTAAACAAAAGCACAGCACCGATAACTCGGGGCTACACGTTAACAGCAGCGATTCCTCTAGGTTAAAAGAAAGGGGGCTTACAACCACGAAGTTGATTTGTATCAATCTTATTTGGCTCTATAAGGAGTTGTAAGATAACCAAAATGTTTTACCAATCTAGCCTTTCAACTATAATTTACCTCAATGAATTTTCTTCCCATATCTAAAGAAACTCAAATGAAAGTTACAAATAGCGATTTACGTGGCCCGATTTAAATGAGGGTTTAACAGCAATGAATTTTTAATAGGATTGTCCTCCACTCACCACGATTCTCCCTAGCTGTCCCCTCATCAACATGCAGAGGTTGATCATCCATTTCCAAACAACTTTATGTAGGATATGACGAAAAAAATTCACCAACATTGTGTCCATTGCAATTTCATGAGTTCGCAATGTAACAATTCAATGGCGTAATATCCCATAGATGATTTCACCTCAGGGTTTAAGAGGTCAAGTTTTATCCCACAAACATAATTTTCTGCTTTGAACCATCGTCCATCGGTAATTGGTTGACGGTAGGGAAACCATTGCTAACGTTAACACTTGTAGCTCCCTCCTAGACATTTTTCTCTAGGTTTTTGAGGTTGAGATTCATTAGATAGTTGGATAAACGTAGTGGACATTAGATCCATAAATATATTGATTGGAAACAAGACTTCCAAGTATTAACAAAGATTGGGTATACTTAAAACAAATTTGATCTAGTACGCAACTTCTTGCAACTAGGGATTACAAGTCTGAATCTATGCCTAAGAATCAGTTATAACCAAGTATTAACAAAGATTGGGTATGCTTAAAACAAATTTGATCTAGTACGCAACTTCTTGCAACTAGGGATTACAAGTCTGAATCTATGCCTAAGAATCAGTTATAAGATACTCAGTCCTAATCACAACCCATACCAAAGTGAAAACCCCAAAAGTGCAGGAGAATACCATTTCAAAAGCAATGTGTCCATGAATCGTAGATTCCTTCTCCTCACCTCTAGGAAGGAAGAGCCCAAACATGCCAGAAATGTCAATGGTTTTTTTCCTACTCCTCAAATGCAGCGAGTACCCAAACAAAAATCATAGAAGTTGCTCTACTCAAAAGCAGAGAACCTCTTTTTCCTACATGCAGAGATCTCTCTCTAAGCGTACTGACTTCCTCCTGAAAAACCCTATAAATAAGTCAAAACAATGGGGACGGTCTTTTCCACTGAACGCCAAGCCCCCCCCTTTGTCGAGGCATTAAATCTGCCACTAGTTTTGTTGAGACAGGCCTCTCTTAATTTCACTGTCAGGAATTCACGTGGAGGCACGCATTCATCCTACACCAGTCTTTTCTTCTTACAAACAATTTCTTTAATTTCCTCAAACCAAGGCAGAACTCTTGCCACTAAATTTGTCAAGGAGAATCCCCCCAATATCAGACCTAAGATTAGCCTCCTTCATGCAGAGGAGATTCCTTTCAATGCAGGATGCATATAATGCCTCTCATGTATATATATATGTGCNCGAGGAGAATCCCCCCAATATCAGACCTAAGATTAGCCTCCTTCATGCAGAGGAGATTCCTTTCAATGCAGGATGCATATAATGCCTCTCATGTATATATATATGTGCTTTTAAAACTATATGAATATATGTATATTATCTAAGTAGATATTTCTATATCCAATTTAACCCATGGATAATATATATATATATATATATATATATATATATAATATATTTATAAATATACATAAATATATTTATATTATTGTCACATATTATACTTGTGATATATGTCTCCTTTCTTTTCCCTTTTCTTTTTACTAGTTTTAATGTCGCTCTTACCAAAATTGGTGACTATGAAAACCCACCAATAAACACCGTAGCGAGCTTCCTTATGCCACAACATTTAGGTCATGAAAACTAGGTCCCCTAGGTGTGGTCAACCACTAGTTTCTCCTCCTAGTGGACTTGGTTTTCCGAATGAAGCCGCACTCATGTCTTAAGCCTCCCAAGTCCATGACTTAAGAAATCACATATAAGGTTATGCTCGTGGGGCCTTGGCCTTGATCTCCTCACCAGAGAATAAATACATTCATAAATTACAAAATATTCAGAGGCATTATAACCTCTCTATAACCTAAAAATCTAAGACCTGAAACTTCAAAAACAAATTGGAGTGAAATGTTGGCACATTAATTCCGTATTTTCCCTCCACCCTCCAAATTTCAGACACTAAGTTGTTGCAGAAAAAGAATGGAGCCAATCTTGATTTCTGTCTAATCCTTGCCTCTTGGGATTTCTTCTCTTATCAAACTCCAAAGGGATTTACTGGTATATAAATAAGAATGACTGTGTCTCTTTTTTGGAATGTGAAATGACATGGATCAATATATAATTTGTCATATATTTGGTGCTTTCTTGGTGGAAGGATTTGAGGAATTTTAGAGAAGAGTAGAGGATATATGAGATCTTGTATTAGCCATTATGGGCATAGAGTCATAGGTAACTCCATAAAGGGTATGTGCATTCACTTGCTATTTTCATTTTGATATAAAGGGAGATTAACATACACCATTTGACACAGAGATTTTAACGTGGAGACCCATATGGAAAGAAACCACAAAAACCCTCTTCATCTGCATAAGTCTGGTTTGAACTATTTGGTCTATGCACACGGTGTGAATAGACCAAAAGAGTTCCACACTTTAATTAGAGTTTTTGATACAAAATTTTAGTCATAAGACCGTTGTTGTAAGGGACAGTACTTAGAGGTGAATTTACACAACGTGAATGTATACCAACTATCTTGTTTTTGATGCTAAATGGTTAGAACTATAAGGTTCCTTAAATGATTAGAATCATAATATTTGTTAACTTTTGGTGACACTATCATTCATGAATCTTTGTAACACTTATTGAAGGTGCCACCAAACCTAATTTATTTATGTGAATTTATATGCATGTGTATATGATGTCTATCATTTTCATATTGTTTTGTTCTTTGTACAAGAGTGTCACTCATGACAGTCTGTGACATTTATCAAAAGTGCCACTGGAAACTAAATATTTATTTGAATTTATATGCATGAATAGGATGGTGATTGTTTGAATTTGACACTTCGTAACATTTATCAAAAGTTCCAATAGAAACTAATTATTTATTGAAATAGATATACATGGATAGGATGCTTATTGTTTGAACTTATATCATTGATAGGATGCTTAAATGTTTGAATTTATATGCATGAATAGGATGGTGATTGTTTGAATTTGACACTTCGTAACATTTATCAAAAGTGCCACTGGAAACTAAATATTTATTTGAATTTATATGCATGAATAGGATGGTGATTGTTTGAATTTGACACTTCGTAACATTTATCAAAAGTTCCAATAGAAACTAATTATTTATTGAAATAGATATACATGGATAGGATGCTTATTGTTTGAACTTATATCATTGATAGGATGCTTAAATGTTTGAATTTATATGCATGGATAGGATGCGTATTGTTTTCATGTTGTTATGTTCTTTGTACAATTTATTAGTTTAGTATTTATTAAATACACATTTTGTGTATAGAGTTATATATCTCCCTTTTTCTTCTTATTCAATGTTTATTTGTTCATTGGGGTCATGTAAATCTTATATAGCTAGTATACTTGTCTTTACATATCTTTTTACAACCCCATTACTAGTTCTTGTAAGTTTTTTTTATGTAATTTTAAAATTTTGACTTGTGGCTTTCGGTGTAGAATCACTAGCATAATATGATTTTTATCCTTTGATGGATATGTCGCTACAAGAATTCAAAACCCTTAAAGGGATTGAGGTCTTGAAAAATTCGAGGTTGTGACTTTTATGACTTTGGAAATCATAATATTTATGGAGTTGGTTTCCGAGGTCTTAAGCAATTGCTTTTTCAATAGATCCAAAGAACATGTGCATTTATCCTTATAAAAAATGTTATACCTTCTCCTTATTCACAACTAACCCTTTTGTAAGTCTAGTTTCTCATGTGGGTTAATGGTTTGGATCGTTAATAATTAAGAATGAATATGATAAAATAAAAAGACTCCTAACTCAAATCTTTTAAAATTTTCATACTGAATGATAATGCAACAATTTAGTGTGTATAGTTTACTTTCTATGGAATAACATGGGAAAAAGACGTTGGTTTTATAATCTTAATGCATTGTTGTGTTCTTCATGTACTTCATGCTTATTTCTAAAGATACTATTTGTTTTTAAATATAGGCTAGTGCATGGAAATATTAAGAATATTGAAATATGTAAAATGGGAGATTGAGGAGGTTGGTGCCCTTTTTTAGCACGATATTAAATAGTCCCATTTTCATTGAATTCTAAATGTTAGAGATTATGATGTGAGGAAATCCTTAATTTCTACTCGGTTTGTGAGAAATGAGATGGAATGACAATGTACCATTCATCGATTGTTCGATGATCATCAACTTATGTATCTTAGTTTTCATTTCATGCAAGATTATAATTTTTTATTGACCTTGATATTCTCTCATGATCCAAATTCATTTCTTCATTTGACTAAACCTTATTTTAATTTCTTTGGGTCTTGCCTTGTCTCCGATTTATTTTAAATATTCATAAATGAAGTAGTATTCATCCTTCGGTCTTTCACCATTTGCAACTAATAATCCCATGATTCAATATAACTCTTTATTTGAGAGACAATTTATATAGAATGTAATAGTTAGAGTGCATGGTAAAGTTATTTGCACCACCTTATTGATACTTACATAATTTATGTTTAATCCTTGAATTTTGGTTACGTCGTTTTTATCTTTTTAAACTCTAAAGTATTTTCATGCTATATAAATTTGGATGATTCAAGTTTCTATTAAAAAATGGATCTCCCTAATTAGCATTCATCTTCTTATTCATGGATTTTATGATATGAAACACTACCTTCTCCATCGATCTAACTTGTTATTCTAGCTCTCCCTTGTTGGACATGTGTGGAATCTTGCTACCATTGATGACCACATAAATAATACCCTAGCTACAAGTGGTCATAGCTTAGTTTAGATTTTCTTTCTATTATGTTTAATGATTTAGTCTAGTCAATCCTTTTGTTAAGTTTTTTGTTCCATATTTTTAGTCCTATACCGTTGTTGTAAGTTACAGTGTATAGAGATGTATTTACACCATGTACATGTATAGAGATGTATTCATGAAACTTTACATGCAAACCCCGAATTTGGACACCATACCCAAAACACCGAATTTAGGGGGTGATTCGCTCACACATAATAAATCATAATAATGTGTATAACGGCTTGAAATATTACCAATGCAGATCTGAATTCGCTTGTAGCATTCATATCGGTGATGTTAAAGGAATCTTATGGAGAAAATAGAAAATGCAATACATACAAACTAGGAAACAATTTTCCCACACCATTGCCTCTCGAATTTGCTTGTAGCATTCATATCGGTGATGTTAAAGGAATCTTATGGAGAAAATAGAAAATGCAATACATACAAACTAGGAAACAATTTTCCCACACCATTGCCTCTCGAATTTGGAGCAGGTGTGTATTTTAATGTAGATGTAGTGACACCATTTTAATAAAATATCAGACAGTAGACAAACATATTAATCCTTGATTCATAGCAGGTTAAACCCATGATGGATGACTGCAAGAGACCAACGCCAACCTTCCGTATAGCGGTATAGTTATTTCTCATAGTAGCACAGGGAGTTGTAGAGAGATTGAAATCCGTGACCAAAACCATTGCTGGAGAGTGAGCTTGGCTGCAAGCCATGCTAAAGAAACAGGTCAAGATACGACATTGAAGTAAGTCAGAACACTTTGAGGACCGGGTGATATTTTGGTTTAGTTAGCTTATTTTGATAAGTTATTTCCGATTTATAGAGAGAAAGGCCAAGGGACATCACTTCTCGTTCGAGCGGACAGGTTTGGAAGGCACGAAAAACCATAGATCATACTAATCTTTTTACAAAACCCATTTCCTCGACGTAACCCTAGATCAAGAACCCATGATTTATCATATCACGAGGGTCATTTCTTCAGTGAAATAAAATATGTTTCATCAAAATGAAGGCTATCCCCTCAACGTAAGCAAAAATTGTGAAGGCTATCCATTCAACGTAAGCAATGCATTTTAAAAAAATCATTAACACTGTCGCCATGAATACATCTTATCAAATTGCGAAGGCTCCTTCTATTAGTGAACACCAGAGAAGTAATTAGACACTCTCCCTATCCCACAGGATTTTTCCTCCAAGAAACCACAAGTCTAAAAGTAAGGTTATATGCAGAGATTAAAATAAGGATTGAGCCCGAGTTTTTAAGAGGGATCCAAAGTATGTACTAAGGCCAACATACAGAGGGGTTATAACCATACTGGGATCTACTTTTCTTATTCAAAAAGAACAACATGCAGAGTTTCCCCAGGGTCTCTGCACCCATGCACAGAGGTTGTTATAAACATTTCAGTCAATACGCGGAGGTCCACCTGTATATATATATTTTTTAAAACTGAAAACAATAAGCTTTGAAAATTAGATTTGTTACCTCTCAATACGGTCTGAGAGAGGTCGATCTGACGTATCCAAAAGCAAAAATCCATACACTTCAACGCAGACATAGAGGGGCCACCGTACTCNTGAAAAGTAGATTTGTTACCTCTCAATACGGTCTGAGAGAGGTCGATCTGACGTATCCAAAAGCAAAAATCCATACACTTCAACGCAGACATAGAGGGGCCACCGTACTCACAAGAGCAATATCCAAATTTTTTAGATGTAGAAGACGCTGCTCATCATCCAAAAGAAATTTTGTCCTGGAATACTCCATTCCCCGGAATGAGATGAAGAGCTCATGATTTTTCCTTCAGCTCCGCGCGCCCCCCTTTTCCAGAACTCCCACTCCCTATTTAAATAAATTCTTATCNCTGGCATACTCCATTCCCCGGAATGAGATGAAGAGCTCATGATTTTTCCTTCAGCTCCGCGCGCCCCCCTTTTCCAGAACTCCCACTCCCTATTTAAATAAATTCTTATCCGTTTTCCAGGAGGGAAGTGGCGGAAGTATATCTCCACATGCTTGTCTTCTTTAATAACCTAGGAAGGTATAAGGCATCATTTTTATTGTTATGGGAATAATTTCCAATATTCTCTTCACAAGAGATTGCCTCATCCCAATTTGGTAGCTTGAAATTTTGGATGTCCAATTAATACAGTAATAAATGTTCTTCAATTTCTAAACACTGTCTCTATCTAATAATTACTTTGGAATATGTACTCCTTTAATTAAATAAAGGACCTATTTCCATTGTGAAAATATTTTGTATAAACCAAGTAATATTACTTAGTTTATAAGGCATCTCCTACCTGTTATTAAGTTCAATCTACATAAGATAACTCTCTTTGTTATATTAATGAAATATATATAACGGTTTATATATATACAATACCATTAATATATTTATACTGTATGAACAATTTGTTTAAATAATTCATTCGTTCAATTGTATATCCCTTAGATTCTAATATATATATATGTATATATATATATATTAAATTGACATACATATATATACATCCATATAATGGTTTTATATATGCATGTATTTTCTTGTCGTTCTTACCACAACTTGACCACTACGCAATCTACAATTTATTACGGTAGCTAGCTTCCCTCCGCTTAATCATAAAAATTGTAAGGAACTAGGTAAACATCACCAGATCCTTGAGGCATTGTTAACCACTAGCCTCTCTCCCTAGTGGATTCGGTTTCCTGTCGAAGGTTGCATCCATGCCTTAAATATCCTAAGTGCACAACTTTAGGGAATTTAACTTATATAGATGTCAAGGTATTTTTGGTGGGGCCCTGGCCTTGAGCTCCTAACCCAAAATACGTACAATATACATTTCATGCTTACCAAAAATTTAGGGCATACAAAAGGGATGTTACATGGGCTTCTTGGATTCATCTACTAGCCAAGACCGAATATGATAAAATACGTACAATATACATTTCATGCTTACCAAAAATTTAGGGCATACAAAAGGGATGTTACATGGGCTTCTTGGATTCATCTACTAGCCAAGACCGAATATGATATAGCGACTTCTGATGGTTTCCCTCAGGAACCACCTATAACATCATGTACCAATTAAGAGAACTACCCCTAAAGGTTGTGATCATCTTAGCCCTTAATATCGCCTCGTCTTGGACCTGTCGCACAATCCATACAACCTCACATAAAAAGCAGTGTTGCTCAGGGTCTTCCAATATATCCCCATTAAATATAGGAAATAATATGTTTCCTCTAAACATGCTATGTAGTTGTGGTACTCGCGAATTCGAATTAAATGTTCCACTAGTAAGAAATATCTGGCCACTATCTTGGCTATTACTAGTACTTTGATTTGACAAAATGCACTTCAAAA
>LPNX011011295.1:0-11628 GCA_001517045.1 Pseudotsuga menziesii
GTAAATAATTAAACGTTAGATTTAAATCATTATATTGTTTATAAACCATCTTCTTCAACAGGTAAACTCCAATAAGAGAGTTCACCATGGTATGACATTGTTTTTTTGAGCACAAGGAATTCATGTCTTTTTATTCTCTGTTGATAACTTCTAGATGAGCTTGTATATAGCAGTTAGAAGGCTGTAGTTAATTCTAGTCACAAACACAAAAAAGGTTGCAAACTATAGCAACGATCTTGCCCCAATATCTTGTAATTTTTTCTTACTCTCTAATCCCAACCCAATTTCAAGTCTCAATAAATCATATGTTTAATTCCCAACCCAATCTTGCTGCCCAAAGAACATATATAAGCATAAACAATAATTATAACTGGAAACACTTGAAGTCTTTTACTCTTTTCAAATCAGCAATCACACACATAAATTGACACAGTGAGTTTTGGTCAATATGACCCTGGAAAAAACCCTTGCGGGAAAACCAGCAAGAGAGAACATCTTTTTACTATCTTAAGCAGATTTACAATTAAGTACAACATAATTCCTTCCAGCAATCACACAGACTTATCTTTGAACCTCCTGCCTCGAAGTTCAGGGCTTTAACCTGATACATGAACTTGTTATGAGGCGTGCCTTATCCATCGAACTTGAAGAACACCTAGTAAATCAAGTTCTGAAGGTAGAGGATGGGAGGTTTGCTTATACTGATGATGCTCTTGTTCTTGTAGCTCGCATTCTTATTATAAGGACATCCACATGGTCTAGTTTGGGAGATGACTCCTTAAGACTCAAAATCTGCAAAGGCTACGCTAGTTTTATTGTTGAGAAAGTGAAAGCTACATATTCAGGGTGCTTAAATATCCAAGAAGTTTGTGCAAGTATTCCATCCCTATTTCATTTGGAAGTTCTTCTCATGGCTTTTCATTCTTCAAATGCATTTGAAAAAATCAAAATGGCAGAGAATGTTTTTTCTACCCTCAACAATGTAAGTTTTCCTCCAGTGGAACTTAACAACACACAATTGGTTTGCTGGTCTTTGCTAATTTCAAGACTGATGTTGATTCTTCGGCACATGATTCTCCACTCTACAACCTTCCCATCCTGGTTGATGTTCAATATAAGAAATAAGTTAATATAGATTACACAAGGAGGAACTTTTCAGCTTCCCACAGGAATAGGCTATTTAGAATCATGGGTATATCACTTGGTACAAAGTGTTATAAATGTGAATGAGGGAGTCACAGAAGAGCATGGAATGGCTGATCTCTTTCAGCAACTGATTGACGTTAGTGGGGTTCATAACTGGGGTATTGTAGAACACAAAGTTCTTCAATAGAGGACACATTTTGGATAGAGCAGACATCTAAATATACGTCATTACTCACACTTTGTGAGCAGTTAGTTTTTTGTGTATTGAAGGATGGGCAATCAAGCGTTTTGCTGAAAATATTGACATCCCTTTTGAGCATGCATGTCGGGGCACTGGGAAAAGCTGTGCTTTTTGTTCTTGATGGAAAAGAATGCGAAGATGATGCACTGTTTTCACTAAATTTGCTACTTCAAGCAGGTTATGACAAGTCAAAGTAGGTTACAACATTATGTTTTTATTTTGAGTTGGCCAATTAAGGAAAGATATAAACCTTGAATGAGTTGGTGGTGCAAATTGATGGGAACCTTCACCATGGCAACAAACTGTTGACTAGAAACTAACCAAGATAGCATATCTGTGATAAAGGCGTAGTTAGCCTTGTTAGAAGCCTTAGCAAAAACCGTTAACCTGTCTCCTTAACTCATTCTACACTACCGAGCAGTCAGGACCATCCTAGGCAGTCAGGACAAATTTGCAATCAAGTAAAAAAAAAATGCATAAAGTATCCACGTAGTATCAAAAAGCATTCTTAGCTACATGGAATCAGTTATTTCTACATCCAGACAACAATGCTGACAAAAGGTAGGATAAAAATACCAAAAATGTATTCTTACAGTGATGTAACCTGTTTCTTTATATATAAAAGAAATGACGTTTTCTGTTTAAAAAAAACTGTTCTCACTTGTCTAGTATAAATGTTTAAAACAATAAAAAGTTAAAATGCCTACCAAGAAAGGACAAGACATGTGATGGCAATTGCTGTGCTCAAAGGTGACTGATAATGTGTGTGAGCTCCACAACAGAGATAACCAGCTGCAACATTTAGAATAATCTGAGCCATCATAACAGTCAACGTCGCTATCACTCCCATTGTGAAAGCAGGACTGCGAGTATATATGCATCTTCCACTCTCAGTCACTCTCACTTGATCAGCCTGTAAAATCAACCAACATTTACATTTATGATTTATCTTTGTCTTGTCAAATTCATGGATCAGTTTATGGTAAGACTTAAGTGTAAAATATGCAATCAAACTCTCCACCCTAAATATGAACTTAATGTGTTCAACCTGCAAAAGAAGAGATACTGTACTTCAAACTGTGGGATTTAATTATAGTCTGTGTGTCTGTCTGGGTTATACATATATGCATGCATATAATACACACAAACACTACAAAAAGACCTTAAATGAGCTCTGCAAGACCTTTCAGGATTAACCCTTCAGTCGAGTAAGATCAGGACAAACCCATTAAGACCAACCTACTGCCCACCATTACGTCAGAAAAAACCATGTAAGACTGGCACTGGACCTTCCCTGCTTGCTCCAGGGTCGACCAGTCATGACAACCCAGTAAGTTAGGAAACCGAATAAAGGCACAGGACCTTACCTGATTACCACAGGATTGATTAGTACAATATCAACCTTTGTTGTGGCTGCATGCATTATTGATTGGTAGTACAGGAACCAGCAGCATCTGAAGGTGTTGGAGATGCTACCGTGGAATAATTTTTTAGGGGAAAAGCAGCCGACTGGTGGACCCGGGTGAGGATATCAAATTGATAAGACAAATGTCCTCTCTCTCACATAGCCACGAGAGAACAGCCGAGCAAGAGAAATCGGGGTATGCTATAGCCTCCACCAGATTTGATTCCTCAAAAATGTGGGCAGCATGCTCTCACTAAGGAGCCATTGATTACCGGAAACCATCATAGCCATTAAGTCAGGTCATGTGGTACACGGCCCAATGAATGTGTACATGGAAACAAACATCTCTTGATAGGTGGTGCTAGACACTTAGTCTAAGGAATATTTTTCAAGTTTCTTCTATCTTTATCTATCTATGTACATTTGTATGAAAAATATGTTGTATGCGTGCAATTGAACATATATGGATTTACCTCAGAAATATGTCTCAGCAGAATTTAAAAGTTAAAAACTGAAAATTGAGGTGTAACTCTCCAAATTCTGAATATTGGGAAGAACATAATCCTAGGCTCAATGGGAAATTTCTATCACTTTAGCCATAAAACAAATAAGGAAATCCGAAATGTTGACACATAATTGCATTCTCATAAACTCGAAATCTAACAAATTCCTTACCCCCATAAACTTTCATAGACTTGTCTGGATTGAATACCGTCATGTGTAATTGAAATATTTAGCCTGGCCCAACAAGGCACTAAGTCTAGAAGAGTTATGGAGATGTATGCGGGCTTACCTTTGTGTGCATTGCTTCAGCTGCAACCCCCAATACAAAAGCTATCAAACCCAAAACTCCCACCAGATTGCAAATCCACTGCACTGATTTCTTCATCTTTGGCTACAATTCTGATCTGTGTTCGGTAGGCCTTGGAAACCATCAAGACTGGGAATGTTATGACTGTTGGCACAGCTTGACTGTATATGTTCCTCTCTGTTCTTTCCTTTTCTGCATCCATATATGCAATGTATATTCTAATTTCCCATGCGCCATGATTGAGTGTTAGAGAAGAACCTGTCACAAACAAACCCTGTCCTCTCAGCCCAAGTGGGCAAGCAGGAAACCAAAAATGGAAACCAAATCCAAAACACGACAATGCATGCAAGCTCCATACCCTTTCTTGGAACTCTTTTCTTAGAAAAAAGTAGAGCAATGGACTGCCCAAACAAGTTAACCCTCGCAACGGCCATGACAGGATAAAAGCTCCAATGCTGGTAACTCACAAAAAATCTAGCAAGACCACCAAAATTCATTTTCCTCTCGTAAAACTTAGAATACAAAGAATCAAAATACCCGGAAGATACCGCAAAGAAGGGCACATACTGAAGATCCGGATCAAAGTCCAGACTATTGCATGAAATATGATGGGCATTATGATTTCTCTTCCACCATCCAATACTAATCCTAGACATGCAATTTCCAGCCACCAACTGAATAATCCTATCGATTTTCTTATGACCCACAAGCCCCCAGTGAGCCGAATCGTGCCCAATCCATCCACTCTGAATCCACACCACCCCCAACAAAACCCCACAGCCAGCATGAAGCCAAAACCCTTCATAAAACAACACACCCACTACACACAAAGCCAGCATTGCCATCATCCATAAACCTATCAAAAAATAAACTAACAGAGATTTTCCTCCATGAGAGACGCTGTTTCGGGCTCGAAAGATCATCCATGGCCGGTTATTTGAGGTCTCAAATCATATCTGAATACCCTGAAAGATATATTTCTCAAATCAAATTGTTCACATGCTCATTCCTAGCATACAAAATTCACAAAAAACACAAACATAACCGCGCTGAACAAAATTCCCAAAAAAATCAAACATAACCGCACT
The DNA here is from genome assembly GCA_001517045.1 of Pseudotsuga menziesii. Lineage (NCBI taxonomy): Eukaryota > Viridiplantae > Streptophyta > Pinopsida > Pinales > Pinaceae > Pseudotsuga > Pseudotsuga menziesii. Next base: position 4,692 of record LPNX011011295.1, read on the forward strand.
TAAACTCTTGGCCGTCGCTGTATCGACGCCTTGAATGTTGAAAAGACGGTGCCATTGCTATATCGACGGTCAGCCGTGGATATAGCGACGAAAGTCGAGGCTTCCTTAAAAAAATTTGTAAAAATGCATAATTTACCCTTGATTTTTCCACGAAAGTAAAAAAACGTGGAAAACTAACGTGGAAAAATCTGCCCGTATGTACTAGTGGACCATTGAGTTCTCTTTGGGCCTCTACATGCAAGAGAAAAAGGGCCATTGTGAAGGGTCCTGATAACTGCGCCACAGAGAGAGATGCAACAATTGGCCATGATGTGAAGGGAACATTATTTGATATCCCTCCTAACCGTGCCTCTGGTCAACTACTTAGACTCAAGGAGTTTAAGCTAGAGGCTGTAGCACCTTAGGTATATGAGAGGTTCATTGGAGCATGGGGCATGTTTCCCCACCATGACCAGGTCCCAATATACTTTTTAAAACATATCTATGCAGAGTTTGTCCTGGAAATGCACCCAAATTACACTAGCACACCATCAAGCTTCTATGGTGCTGGTGGGGGACATAGTCATACGCATCCTAGGTATAGGAGAGACCCTCAAGCTCATCCAGAGCTAGATCCTCTGGTAGGTCTCCTTGCCAGGACCATGCTTAGGACAGATGATGTAGATGAGTCATCTCAGCTAGCAACTGAGGAGTGTAGTGCATTGGCAGAGGCGACACGCATGACAATGCATGGTACCATGATGGTTGTGCAAGTAGAGAGACACAGAGCACCCACTGCACCTGCAGATCCTGAGTTACAATGGGTGTACGATTATGTTCTCAACATTCTTGATCACAACACAATGTTGCAGTATGTTATCATGGCCCGCAATGCATATTTTAGACTACATGATAGATGCAGGCCTTGACCGATGGGACAGGTATATATTTATTGTTGTCATTTTATTGCCATGATTGTCAGGTATATATTTTTTTAACTAATACTTTGCTTTTTGTTAGAACTCCATGCAGGAGCCCGATTTCATGGAGGTCTTGTTTAGCAGTGATGCATCTGTTTGAGGTCTCACTATAGTTCTATCCTCCCAGGTCGATAAGGTATGTGTTAACTATCATCCTAAATTTGAATTTCTAAATTCAAGTCAATTGTTGAACACACAATATTTTTGTTTGTTCCAACTTTCCTCATTTATCTTGTTCATATTGTATAGGATAGAGGCAAGGGCATTGCACATGATTCTACACAACCTCTCTCGAGTCCTATTCATGACACGCCAATCGAGGAGGTACTAGTTATTTATGTTCGAATTGTTTGCATATTTATCTTCAGATTATAATTTACATGTTCAAATTGTAATTCTCAATTTCAAATTGTAATTCATTAATATAACTATTTCCATGTCATGGAAACAGACACAGACATAGGCAATTGCAGATGAGGGCATTGAATCCGATGTGATGTTTATGGATGAGTGGGCTTCTGCTCATCGACTGGGTCTTGATTAAGGCTCATCTCGGCTGATACCCAGCCTCCCAAACCTGACTCTAAACTCGAGCAAGGTGATTTTGTAGATCTGTGTTTCATATATATATTTAATTTTTTCTCACATTCTACATGTAATTTAAATACTTGGTATGTAACTGACTTGCAATGTTCACGGTTTTAACTTCTGCAGTTCTCAGACCTAGGAAATTTTCTTTTTGATGTGCATGAGCAAGACCAAGGGCATAGTGCAGCTGGCGGTAGTGTCCATGATGGTCGATCTCTCGATCAATGGAGTAGGATTGATTTGTAGACTGTTATTTGTGGCCGTTATTATTTTGGACTTTATTATTCTGTAGATTGTTATTTGTGGACTTTATGATTGGCGATATATATATATATATGGACTTTTTTTTTAACATGATGGTATGTTAAATGTTTTAATTATTTGCAGTTATAATTTAAAGTTATTTATGTTTTACAATCTTAATGTTATTTTTAACAATCATTAATGCTTTACAATCTTACGAAATTGTACAATTTTCCAATTTAATAAATTACAAGTTTACAAAATTTACAATGTTTACAAAGTTTACAAGTTTACATGTTTGCAAAATTGTCAATCGAACACAACTTACAATTTTTAACATAACTTACAATTATAATGTTACAAAATTTACAACTTTACAATGTAAGATCTACTAGGTGCAAATTACAACTACAATGTAAAATTTGATTTCATATTTCAGAAGAATTTTTTATTTGCTACATTTCAAAATCATGTCAACTATGTCAATGTATCAACTTATATTTCATCACATATAACTTTCATTCATTGGGGTCAATGGGTTATAGGAATGCACATCTCCATAATACGATCATGGTCAACTACTGACATAATCCATCTCTTTGGTTCACCCCTCTTCACCTTAATTTCAATGATATGTACCTGAGTTTCCACCACCAAATGACTATACTAACAAGATATATATTCATGTATTAAATATTTGTAAATAATATAGTCACATTTCCTTCTCACTTTTTCAAAAAGGTAGCCCATCACAACCGGGTCACCAACTTGGTACGTGAACTCTTCATCGACATAGGGTCACACCAACCTGCTTTTGATTTGTGCACACCGCATAAAAAAGTATGCCACATTCTCATCATTTCCTGGTGTTGCAATTACAACAAATACATCATCTGCATCAATATTTTCAAATATTAAATATATATATGCATGTGTACAAGACTAGAGGTTTAAACATTCAATCAACTATCATGTACCTTGCTTAACCAAATCGGAAACCCGATCATGATCTAATGAAACCATTTCCTTGTCAGTGTGCATCTCTTGCCACATCTGAATTGAATCGGGACCCTTTGGATTAAGAGGGACATATTTCCATTGTTTGACATATGCATCATTCATGCAATGATAAACCCCCAATCCATTGGCCCATCGATGCAGATTTCACAGAAACACGCATACTTCCTCGTTTCACTGGAAAATATATCACCCATGTCTTTACTACAAACTGAATGTAGTTCTCTCATACCAAGTATGGTCTTGCAATACCATGGCATGAATCTATTCACATTGCCAAGGGAAACATCCCAAAAAACCTACATCGAATAAAAAACATCATATTTATATATATATAATAATACAAACACAATTATTAAATTTCAATTAAGTTGTTGTTCCTACCTGCGCACTGGCCTTGCTTGTTCATGGCCTTGGTGACCAAAATTTTGTGTGCACCAATCAATGACTTCTGTTGAGAACTTGAGTTCGGATGCACTATGACTCATTTGGTACCTCCGAAGTGTCGTTTCATGCATGCACCTGCACCATCATGTTCACCCTTTACGTGCCCCATTTCAAAAAAGCTCCAGGTGGGTCAAATACCTGTCTCTTTGTGAAGACGACTCAACCAATAAAATGAACATGTTGATTTGAACTACCCCGCACACCCATCTGAGCAAATCCTATGTTTTGTAAATGACACCCCATTCTTTTTGAATGAAACATAAATCAGCCCAAAGCAGTGTTGAACAAACAACGTGTCATGTTCACGATCATCACTGAGATAAAAATGGTATTCCTTGATCACATTGTGTGACTGAGGAATCCTATCCATACCATCAATGCTCTCCTAAATATGTCTATACAATACATGTACAAATATGGACACCTGGTCATAGTGATAATACTCACTTTGTATCTCTCTCTGAGGAGAAAATGTGTAATTCTCAACAAAGTATACCACCGATAGGATTGTGCCTGGCTCAAAAACCTCACGATAATTCTTAAATTCTAAAGCTTACCAACTAGACCTATGGGATTGTTTAATGTATTTGTAAATATGACTTTGAAACTTGTCCATGAAGTCTGAAATAGAAATATCATCCTCGAGCAAGTCAATCCTCTTAGATGGAACATGTGAAGAAGATAATGGATTCATGGATACATACTCATATCTCTTTCACTTAACAGTGATATTTGACAATCCAGGGTGTGTTGAGTCGATAGGAAACTTCCTATGGAACAATGCCAAATCACCACATTCATGGAATATTCTCCCACCTACACACCTTTTAATGAAAAACACATTTTCAAAATTCCAATTGCATAGTATCATAGAAATAAAATCCTGCACTGTGTGAGGAGCCGGTTCACCATCCTATGTTTTTTTGCAAAAATCCACAAATGTGTCATAGTATAACTGGAATTCAACATGGTACCAACAACAACAAGTGTCTCGAATCGTATTTGGCCTAATATACCACAATTTCAACTTATTGAACGTGGAAAATGAGATCTGGACACCGGGATTATATTCTTTGAATTCCTCGAACAAAGCAACTCCTGTCATCTTCATAACATGCTTGCAATGCTCCTTATAAATAACTCTACCAGAACATTGTCGCAGGACATGTTTTTGATTTGGTATAGCACGAGAATGGTTTTCCCAATACTCTATCACCTTCTCTCTGATGACCTCTTCCATCTTGTCTTTATATGCTTCTATGCATATAAGAGCCCAACAAGCAGCTTCATCGTTTTCATCTATCTTTACCCTAAATTTATTGTATTTGTGCATTGTTTTTCTTGAAACGTGGAGCAACTTTGACTTTGTTGCGACCATTCAATTTCTTGAGTTGCTTCATGCCACAATAGCAGTTGTAATTTCCCTACATGCAACGCTGATCAGTTTTTCTTGACTTTTCAAATGCAGATAGTGCAGTTGTTACATTTTATGTTACATTCTCACATGCATTTTTATTTTTAACATCCTTAAAACCCAACAACTTTGTGGCACGTTTCAAATTTTTGTGTTTTATCAATCCATGTAGGATTTGAGCTTGTGTAATCATTGATTGTTGTTTAAAGTACAACTTGATTATGTTACCAACATGCTCTTTGATTGTCTAATTAGGGGTCGGGTTCCCAAACTCTTCTTGAGTGGCATCATCCAACCCTCTTAAACAATTAGCAGCCATTCCAACATCATTGAAGATCCCAATTACTCTTGAGAAATCAGAGGGTGCACAACCCTGTGATGACTGGCCAAGATCTAGCAATAAATAAATACAATCTCAAAAATAAATACAAACTCTTGGAATAAATAAAAATAAATGCAAGCTCAAGAATAAAATTTTATCTTACTTATCATATTGTGGTAACGAGAGATGAATATGGACCCCAGTTTCAATGAACTTCCTAATGGTTCAAACATATTCACTCGCCCACCAAGGTTGTCTCAGGATTGAGTATTGGGGAAGTACCCCTCACTTCAGGGCACAGGTAAAACTGCTAACCACTTGGCCACAAACAACTGCTCTTTCGTTTTTCTCACAGGTGGGAATCTAGTCAATCCGGTAGGGGTCATTTCTCTTTTTGCTTGGTAGGTCCTCTCAATGGCCAGCTACTTCAGGGTTCCTGTGGTACTCCTCATAATGAGTTTAGGTAAAATCCCAAGTACTTTCCACAGTTGTTGCGGATGAGATTTATGTCCCAAACCAGATGTTATTAAGTAAAATATGTTACTCTACCTTACCTTAAGTAAATTGTAATGTGATTGTAATTGTAATTATGATTCTAATTGTAATTGTTGATTTTCTTTGAGATCATCATTGTCATCAATGCTTAAATCCATATGATTCTATTATCATAATGTAAATATCAATGCTTATCATCAATGTAATTATCTATTATCAATGCTTAAATCCATGTAATTATCATTATTATCATAATGTAATGTAAAATTGTATTTGTATATACTCTACCTTACTGTCCCGTTGACATAAGGTTGGTGCTTATCCACGTTAATGTGATTGTAATTGTAATGTGATTGTAATGTGATTATGATTGTAATTGTAATTTTTTATTTTCTTTGAGATCATCATTGTCGTTAATGCTTAAAGCCATATGATTCCTAGTCATTTGTACATGATTGTAATGTAATGTAATTGTAATTGTAAAATTGTTTAATGTAATTGTGATTGTAAATGTAATGTAATTATCATCATTATCATAATGTAATGTAAAATTGTAATTTCAACACTATGAAAATTCTCATATATGAATATGAAATTAAAATCATATTAAAATCAAAGAAAGGAAAGATAATGCAATAGAAAAGATGAAGAAAATAAGTGCAATGATAAGGCTATATATGCATATTCATTTAGAACTAGATATTATGATAGAATATTATGCACTATAAAATTATATATATTCATCAACCATTCTCTAATTTCATTGGACAACTCTAGAACTACTCATACTATAATACACTTAATCTATATATATGTTTAATTTAGTGTAGTGGTCAAACATTGTTTTCAATTCTTTCACAACACATACCATTATCTCACATACATACACATAAGTGGTTTTAGAACGTTGTATATATACATGCACCTACAATGTATATAATTTTTTGAATTAAGAGCCCCAAGGGTTAGCTCAATTGGTAAGATGTGCGCACACTCTCTCGGTTCAGGGTGAGGTCACGAGTTTGAGCCTTGAGTCCTTTTGGGTTAGGCCTTCTGCTAGGATGGCCGGTGGTTTACCACCTCTACCATCCACTAATGTGGGGAAGTATTGCTGGGTTTTCCGTGCATATTTCCATGTGAAAAAATGTTTATGAATTAATTACAAAATTATAATTAAATTATAAACAATTTAACATGTATATATATATATATATATATATACAAATTATGAATTAGAACACTATGAAATTGAATATATCAATACACAATTTATGAAATTATATGTATATGTATATAAATGAAATTATACAATTTACATACAATTATGAATTTACATATTTATGAATTCATACATGCACCTATACAATGTATATACGTTTATGAATTAATTACAAAATTATAATTAAATTCTAAATAATTTAGCATGTGTGTGTGTGTGTATATATATATATA